>PVKA01049916.1:0-12999 GCA_004027165.1 Ctenomys sociabilis | reverse complement strand
AACATCATGAAACTCAGGTGAGCTCCAAATTTTCTGAACAAGGAGATTATGGAGCCACAGAGGAAAGAGATTGAAGTTCTAAAGTGTGCCTGGGGAGAGTCACATGAAGAGAAAACTTTCTCTCAGGCTCTCACAGAGAGCAATCTGGTCAAGCATTGGCCGTGACTCATCCACATGGATGACACAGACAAAGGAACTATAGAATAATGTACAGGACTACAAGATATACCCCGAGAGGACTTCACTGACCACATAGGAAATATAATGTTCATGTGTTGGTATATAAGTCTTGCTCTATCTAGGTCTTAACCATCCAGCAGAAAAGTATAAAAATGAAGTATACATCGTGGGGCCATAATATTACGCTGAGCTGTAAATGGCTATGGTCAACAACTTCTTCGGACAACTCACTATTGTAGTGGAATGCTGGACTGTGTTGGATTGTGTTGTTGAGTTCAGGCACCTAAGTTCATTGAATGAAAATGGAGTGCCTATCTCTGACAGGTGTAGACAAGGGAAGGGGTATGGAAAGGAAGAATCATGATGTATGTGTATAGACAGTACAGTTGGGATGGATAACACTGTGCTTCTGCATAATCCTGTGAGAGGCAAGATCTGCACTAATGGTGGTTGGACAGAATATTATGTCAGCTTCTAGTACTATGGACAACCACTAGAAAAATAACAAGTTAGAAAGTATTAATTATTGAATCTTTGATGTAATTCAGGTATAAAAAATAAGATATGCAAACAGTTACACTTTCTATACTGATAAGAGTCATATGCTATAAGTAAGTATAATATCATGTATGCACCTTCTGTGATACCAAAACCTTATGAAAACAGTTTGCAATGTATTAATTTATCAAATCCATCTTGTCAAGGTATCTTAAAACTGTTTCATTGATATTTGTACTTCAATAAAACAAAAATTAAAAAAAAATAAATAAAGTTGCTTATCTGTACTGCAGTATATAACAAATACTGAACAAATAAAAATCTTGAAAATTGCCTGATGAATATAAAATAAATGAAAGCCGGGCGTGGTGGCGCATGCCTATAATCCCACCACTCGGGAGGCTGAGGAAGGAGGATTGTTGTGTGTTCGAGACCAGCCTGAGCTACAAATTGAGCTGAAGGCCAGCCTGAACTGCATAGTGAGACCCTGTCTCAAAAAGACAAAAAAAATAAAGCAAAATAAATGAAAATAAAAAAAAGGAATGATAAACTTGACGCATTTATATTGAAGTTGATGCCACTTGAACATATACTCATATGTGAAATAAACCAGACACACATGTGCAAATATCCTATAGTCTCCCTAGTATAAGAAGACTAAAGAAGAAATACATATTGAAATGTACAACAACAACTAAAGACAATTGAGTCAGATAGATAGGCCAAACTTAATGGCCTATGCTGCAGGGTATTAAGCAGCTTTTTTTCTGGATGGTTAACAACCTAAGTGCATAGATCAAAATTGGAGAAATAGAAAAACTGCAAGGCCAGCCAACTTTTTGTATCTAGCCTTTCAAAGTCAGCAAAGCCTCAGGGTATAGGAGAACCTGTACTGTAACATCATGAAACTCAGTTGTGACCCAAATTTTCTGATCAAGGAGATTATGGAGCCACAGAGCAAAGAGATTTATGATGTGTAGTGTGCCTGTGGAGAGTCACATGGAGAGAAAACTGTCTCTCAGGCTCTCATAGAGAACAAACTGATCAAGCATTGGCCGTGACTCATCCGCATGGATGCCACAGACAAATGGCATCCTTTACAGAGTAAGGAACAGGATTACAAATAAACCCTGAGGGGACTTCACTGACCTCATCATAAAGAAAATCTACATCCTTTGATAGATAGGTCTTGATCTATCTTGGTCTTAACCATCTAGCAGCAAAATATAAAAATGATGTATATAACATGGGGCCATAATAATAAGTTGAGATGTAAATGGCTATAGTCAACAACTTCTTCAGATAATTCACTATTATTGTGAAGTGCTGTGCTGTGTTGGATTGTGTCACCGAGTTGAGGCATGTAAATTGGTTTAATGACAATGGAGTACTCATCTTTGACAGGTCTACACACAAAAAAGGGGGATACAAAGGAAGAATCATGATGTGTGTGTATAAACAGTACAGTTAGGATACATATGCAGTGCTTCTGCATAATTCTATGAGAAGCAAGATTTGCGTTAATAGTGGTTGGACAAGTTATTACATAAGCTTCTAGTACTATGGACAACCACTAGGAAAATAACAAGGGTCAAAGTATTAATTATTGAATCTGTGATATAATTCAGGTACAAAAAATAAGATAAGTAAACAGATACACTCTCTTAATTGAGTGTAAGAGACATCTGGTATAATAATGTCTACAAGTATAATATTTTATATGCAACTTGTATGATACCAAAACATTATGAAGACAGTTTGCAATGTATTAATTTTATCAAATCTGTCCTGTTAATTTGTCTTAAAACTGTCTCATTGGTATTTTTACTTCAATAAAATAAAAATTAATTAATTAATTAATTTGAGAGCCCTAATGTATTTTAGTTCATTATAAATTCTAGAGAGCAGAACTTTGTCTGAGTTCTTATTGGCTAAGATTTTTTCGAAACTTGTGGGTTGTCTTTTCACTTTGTTGATAATTTCTTTGGATGTGCCAAAACTTCTCAATAAGACTTAATCCTAGCTCTTAATTCTTTCACCTGTTTCCCATGCCAATACATGTTTGCTCATGAAGTCTTTGCCTACCCCTATGTCTTCAAGAGTTCCTCCTACTTTCTCTTCCAGGAGAACGAGTGTTTCTGTTTTAATGTTTAGGTCTTTAATCCTTTTTGACTTTAGCTTAGTGCATGGTGATAGAGCTGGGTCAAGTTTTAGTTTTCGGCATTTAGAAAACCAGGTTTTCCAGCACCATTTGTTAAAGAGGCTATCTTTCTTCCACTAAGCTTGTTTGGCCCCTTTGTCAAAGATCAGGTGGCTGAGTTTGTTTGTAGAGGCCTCTGCATCTTCTATTCCTTTGATCCTCAGGTCTGTTTCATTTCTAATACCATGTTCATATTATCACAGTATGTTTTTAGTATAATTTCAAGTCTGGAACTGTAATGCATCTTGCCTTGAATCTGTTGGCCAGGATTTCCTTTGCTATTCTAGGTCATTTGTGGTTCCAAATAAATTTTAGAAATGATTTCTCTATGTCTAGAATTTAATAGGGACTCTATTAAATCTGTATAATAATTTTGAGAGCATGTCTATCTTCACGATGCTGGGTCTTCCTATCCAGGAGCAGAGAATATCTTTCCATTTTCTGAAATCCTCTATAATCTCTTTGCTTAGGGTACTGTAATTTTCCATGAAAAGATCTTTGACTTTGCCGGAGTGAATTCCAAGGTATTTCATTTTCCACAGTACTAGTGTAAAAGATATTGTTTCTACAGTTTCCCTCTCAGTTTGTTTATCTGTGTAGAGGAATGCTATTGATTTTTGAGTACTGACTTTGTATCCTGTTATGCTACCGAATTTGTGTATCAATTGTAGGAGCTTCTTGGTGTGTTTTGGGTCTTCCAAGTAAAGTATCATGTCTCATGTATATAGTGATAATTTAACTTCTTTACTTATTCTTGTTCTTTTTATTTCTCTCTGTTGTCTAGTGGCTATAGCTAATATTTCCATATGTTGAATAGCAAGGGTGATAGAGGACATCCTTGTCTTGTACCAGATCTAACAGTAAAAGATTTCAATTTTTCCTTCTTTAGAATTATAGTAGCTGTTGGGTTGTCATAGATGGCTTTTATTAAATTGAAGTGGAGGCCTTCTATTCCAATTTTCTGTAGGGAGTTGAAAATGAATGACTGTTTGGCTCTGTGGAAAGCTTTCTCTGCATCCATATAGATGATCATGTGGTTTTTAGATTTCAGTCTTTTAATATATTATATAACATTTATAGATTTTTGGAAATGAAACCATCTTTACATCCCTGGGAGGAAACCTACCTAGTCACAGTGTATGTGATGTTTTTCTGTATTCTATTTGCTAGGATTTCCTATTGTGTGAGTTCATAACTATGATTTTCCTTCTAAGAACTGCTTTCATTGCATCCCATAAAATCTGATAAGTTGTGGTTGAATTTTCATTGAATTGTAGATATTGTTGAATTTCTTGTTTAATTTTATCTGTGACCCATTGATTGCTGAGTAGGGTGTTGTTTAATTTCCATGTATCTAGCAAGTTTTTCTTTTTTCTTTCATCATTTATTTCCAGTTTCATTGCACTGTGGTCATATAATGTGCATGGGTTAATTTCTTTTTTCTTGCATATACTTAAGCATGACCTATGGACTGTTATGTGGTCTATTTTAGAAAATGTGCAGCTGAAAAAAATGTGTATTAATCTGTGGTTGGGTGTAACACTCTTTAAAAATCCACAAAGTCCATTTGTTCCAAGCTCTAGTTCACTTCTGCAACTTCTTTGCTAATGTTTTGTCTGGTTGGCCTGTCTTGTTGATATAAGGGGATATTAAGGTCACATGTTAAGATTGTTGTCTTGGATATTAGTTTTTTTCATGTCCATTGGGATTTGTCTTACATAGTTGGGTGCTCCTATGTTTGGAGCATAGATATTTTTGAGTGTTACCTCTTTCTCTTGAAGTTTTTCCCTAACCAATGTAGAGTGGTCTTCTTTATTTCATTTGATCCTTCTTGCTTTGAAATTGAGACTGTCTGAGAACAGAATTGCTGCCCCAGCTTTTTTCTGAGGTGCTGGAGCATGTAGTATTGTTTTCCATCCTTTGCCTTGAAGCTCATGGATGTCTTTTTGAGTTTAGTGTGTTTCTTGTATACAGTATCTTGTTGGGTTTCATTTACTAATCCACTGTTTCAGTTTACTTCTCTTAATTTTTTGAATTGAGTGCATTTACATTGATGGTTATAGTTGAAGTGTGTTGACTTATGATTGTCATGTTATTTACCTGGTGTTCTTTACTCCTTTTTATACTGTGCTTAATTGTTTGCCCTATTGATTGGGTTTCTTTTGTTCTTGTTCTTAGAGTTCTTATCATTTTGGTCCCTCTCTAGAACATCATTCAGTATCCTGTGTAAGGATGGTTTTGTTATATTGAAATTCTTTAGATGTCCTTTGTCATGGAAGTGTTTCACTTCTCTATCAAACTTGAAAGAGTTTTTTTCAGGGTATAATAGTGTGGGGTGGAATTTGTTTTCATAGAGGACTTGAAGTACTCTGCTCCATGCTCTCCTTGCCTTCATGTTTGTGAAGAGAAGTTGGATGTTATTGTCATAGCTTTTCCTTTGAATGTGATCTGCTTCTGTTCTCTAGCCACTTTCAGCATATTATTCTTCTGCTGGATTTCTGGGATCTTGACTATTACATGTCTCGGTGTGTTTTTAATTGGGTTGACATTATTTGGCATTCTGTATGCTTCGGTTACCTGAGTGTTAGATTGTTTCCTAATATTTGGGAAGTTTTCTGCTATCACTTCTGCCTATATTCTTTTTATATCATTTGTATTGACTCCTTCTCTTTGATGCCTATTAATCTCACATTGTTCATCTTGGCATCATCTTGCATATGATGGATTATTTTTTCCTGCCATCTAGTTATTTATAAGAGATCCTTTCTCACCATTCAGTAGCTGCACCAGTGTCTTTAAGATCTGAAACTCTGTCTTTGCTTTCACTCAAATGGTTTTGTACACTTGTAATTGAGATTTTAAGTTCCTCTATCTCTTTGACTCTGTTTCATGCTATCTATTTCTTTCCTGTATTGCTCATTCAACAAATCCATCATATTTCTAGTCTTTGCTTTTTTTTTTTTTTGTATCAATGGCTTCTTTATATGGAGCTATTAATTCTTTTACTGCAGATTTTTTTTCAAATTGGCTTTCCTCCATATATGTCTGTATTTGATTCTTTATTTCAGATGCTATGATTTTAGAGATTTCTTTTTGTATTTCAGAAATTATTTCTGCTCTTTACCTTTCTGCTCTCTACCTTTCTAAAGGTTCCTCTTTACCTTTCTACTGTTGTTTCATTGCTTGAGATGCTATTAATTCATACATTTCAGGTAAGCTAGATTTCTCTGCACTTGTTCTGGGTGGACATTTGGTTTCCCCCATGTTTCTGCAGTACATTCTTTACTTCAGATACTATGCATTCCGAAACTTCTTTTTTATTTCAGGCATTAATTCTGCTCTAAGTTCCTCTATACCTTTCTGGTGTTGTTTCTTTGCTTCCAACACTGTTAATTCATTCATTTCAGCTGAGTTTGTAACCTCTGCACTTGTCATGCGTGGGATTGAGGCCTGAGATTGTATTTTGCTCCTGGTCTTTGTCATTTTGTATAGCACTGTGGAGAAGATCTTTGTTAGAGTTTTATCCTTAGCACCTTATGAGGTTCAGGTGCAGTTCTATTAAGTTTCAGTTTGTCTAATTATGCCTGGCCTGAATCTAGCTGTTTTCAGCTCCTTTTCGCTGTTGCCCTTCGAAGTGAGCCTTTTCTGCCCCTCTGGCAGAACAGTGAGCCTATGGTGGCCCCTCATTGTTCCCCTGGCCCAGGGTGTGACAGGGAGCACAGAAACTCTCCCCCCACACTCACCGGGCTGTACTGGACTGGATCAGGAGAGTCACAGAAGTTCTTACTCACATAGTTAGCTTGGAGGCGGGGGCTCTGGAAGTTTGCAGGGGTCCTGAGGGCACAGTAGAGAGTGTCACTCATGATGGTGTCTAAGTTTTGCTCTGGAGGGTTCTCGCTGGCAGTGCACAGGGAAGCCCAAATTCTAGTTTTGAAAGAAACTACCAAGTAATGTAAACCAAGTAGTATTAATAAGACTAAGTACCCCTCCAAAACCATAATGTTGAGATTTCATCTATCTTTGTGTCATTCATCATTCTCTACAATACAGATTATAGTCATTCATACTGTGGTTCTTCGCAAATAAACATTTTCTGGGGGAGGAAAATCGCAACTGCGACTTCTCCTAAAGTTGGACATACTTTGCCACTGATAGGTATGCCACTTTCCAATTGCAGTCATTTGTGTTTTATGGGAGTGTCCTTTCACTGACACTGATGCAAATTTTTATACCTAATTATAAACTTTTTAAGAAGGTTGATGTAAAATATAAGCTTATGATATTTTTAAATCAATATAAAACAATAATAAATCAGAATTTTGAAGAGTTGAAATGCAAGGAGTTGTTGTAGAGAAATGTCTTTAGAATATTTTTTAATATACTCTGCATAAAAAAAAAAAACATTGCTTCCTTCTACATAGTTTTGCTTTCCTAAATTCCTCCAATCAAGTAGGCGACTTAGGTTTATATGTAAATGTAAATGGTGTCATAGGAAAATAAAGTATAAGAAAAATAAAGGCCCAGAGGCTAGGGAGATGGCTCAGTGCAATAAGTGCTTCCCTGGCAAGTGCAAGGCTTTGAGTTCAATTTCTGGTTCAAAAAAAAAAAAAAGAAAAATAAAGGTGCAGATGGTATTCTCAAGTCTATAATTTGAAAAGTAGAATCAGATTTTAGCTATTAGAACAAAAGACTGAAAAAAAACTTATTGTGCAAGTAAATTATGGAACCTTAATCTGTCACAATCCTAAAAGTAAAGAAAATTTGGGAAAAGATAAAAAAAGTTTAATTTTAATTTTCACATTCAATGTTATCTAAGTTTCTTCCATTAACAGTGCAGAATTTAGAGTATGACTCTCTTAATATAAATTTGGTTATTCCAGCGTCATAATTTATGTTGATAGTCCAGGTTATAACAGTTATTTTCATAGATATTTCTCCTTGTTTTTATAAGTATTAATAGTAATATTTATCATTTATTTTTCACAAATGAAATATGTACTAAATGTGTTTTATTGATGTTATTTGTGTATATGTTCATACACTACCAGAATACATCCAAAAGCCACAATAAAGCATTATTAGTGGAACTACAGTTTATATTATCTATTTAAGACATTTAAAAATTTTTTTCATTAAATTTTCTTGGAATTGCGCATTTTTCTCAACAAGAAGTATATCATATCTGACAGAAGTCACTGCATTATTCTATTGATATTAGTGCTATTAAATTCAAATGTCAATTAGTCACTGACATAAATTTAGACATTTTTCAGAGTTGAGAAAATATTTATCCATCATGGCCTTGGCTTACACTGGAATTTTTTTAAGTTGTGAATATGTGTCTCTATCATCCTATCTATATATTTACTGCTAGATAAAAATATATAGTGTTGACTTAATATGATTATTATTTAGTCAATACTTTAAAAATTATCTACCATCAATCTTGATGCATTCTGTGATGCATCTGTGATGATGGACAATGACTAATTTCTCATAGATCATAAATTACAGTCAAGTTACACACAAAATGAAGAGTGTAAAAAGAGACCAAATGAAATAAAGCAGACTGTGATATGTGTAAAGAAAAACCAAACCAGAGGACTTTAATAGAGACTTCTTGTGGTAGCACATAGGAATACATAGAGAAATCAGGAAAGAGCTTTCATCAGGTGAAATTTGTACGAAGATTTCAATGACAAAGTTGTAAACCATGTGAAAATCTAGAGAAAAAATCTCTCTAGAGAAAATCAAATGGAGAAACTGATGACAGAATGAGCTTGGTTTATTTGCAGCACTGAGCAGAAGTGTAGCCAGAGACTGGAGTGAAGAAGGAGAGCTGGGAGAAAAGATTGAAAAGGAATTACTGTTATTCATAGTCCCTATTCTTTTGTGCTACATGCCTTCGTGCAGAAAGTAACTGTCTGGATTTCCTAATGTAAGAATGTTCTTAGAGAGTTAGGTTCATTTGTTGAGTTTTCCATTATTTTCCAAGGGCAGCTATAATATTCACTATTGCTTCTGGAAAATTTAGAAAGCAGAGAGCACTATTAAAAGGAAATAGAAAACCTACATGGAATGAAAACTACAGATAACCACCATGATGAAGTTTTATTTGTGTCTAGTTTTCCTACATATTTAGATTAGGGTTCAGAAAACTCTGTTGTTGAGGGAGATATTTGGGATTAATAGATCAAATAATCTCATTGCAACAGTTCAACTCTGCTGTGGAGCCTTAATACAGTGATACAGGAAATCACTGCTTCAATCCAGATAATCTCTTTTCTTGAGACATTCCTAGCTATTAGTTACAGGCAACTATGTGTCACATGCCTCTAACTTCATAAAATGTGTCAATAAACACCCTTATGATAGTTGAGCAGTTCCTGCACTCTCATCTGGAGAGAGAGGGCTCCACCTGACCTCAGCTTTCTGTCTCTTACATTTATTTCTCAATCCTCTTGCTATTGTTACCTTGAGAACATTGAGACCTCTATGAGACACCATAAAGGGCACCTGAGTGGAGATCATGGTAAGAAAATCAGTGGGAAATTTCTCACTGTATGCCCAATGGGAAGAGAAGTACTTTGGCAATGCCAATATTTAGCACAGGTGTGCATCAGTATTGGCATTTCATTAGGTGTAAAACTTGGAGTGTGGAGTTTCACCTGGGCCAGAAATGGACTTGCTAGGGGTAGAGATACAAAACACACTTAAAAGTAGCCACAAGGAATAAAAAAATAAAATGCTTAGAAGAAGCCTAAAGGAAAAAGTTGTCATCATGGGGCGAACAGTATCTAAAGAACAAGAGATGTATATAGATGCATAAAGACATATTTGTTGTATTCCTGGTTCCTATGTTTACTTTATATTTTAAGATGACAACAAAGGATTGGACTTAGGGTGCTACTTTCAACTCAGGTGTCACACCAATAAAGCTATGCTTCTTGAGGAGCTACAGGAGAAACAGTGGCCCAGATCAATGGAAAGAAAACCCAGGGGAAAAAATTGGCAGCTGTGGCTAGAGATAATGACCAGTTCAAGCCCTGGGAAGTGGAGAGTGCACATGATAGATTCTATTCTCAGGCAGCAAGCCAGGTCAGTCAGGCCACCACCAGCAGGGCAACTCACCCTGCCTAGAGCCGATGGAGCAGGAGCTACTGCCAGAGGGAGGAGACCAAATATGAACAAATAGAAATCAGCGTTATGACTCAGTTTATTTAAAATACTGTTCAAATCACCCCAGACTCTTGTATCACACAATTTGTCATTATTTCCTTGACAAAAATGTTTAAAAATCTATAAATAAGAAAAGAGGACCCATGGATTTCTGGTCTTCTGATACCAGTCTGGGTTCAAAGATAGAATTGAATATTTAAGGGAAAAATAATTAAAGAATATTTAGACACAAGTTCAGATGGCCTTCAGATGTGGTCTGCAGGATGTAGATGGTATTTCTTACCCTACCAAAGGTGCTGGGTGGCAGACCAGGAGTGAAGCAGGCCATTCTGGATATAGTCTCCATTTTAGGTCCTCCCCCAGTTACCTATCAATATGTGGGTCCTGACATATTACAGGATATGAGGGCATTTTTGGTTAGTTATAACTCCTTGGCGACACATCAGATATTTAAAATAAGGTCCCTGTGCCACTTGAGGTTTTGGGAAAAACATAAAAGAACTATTTCCAGTTATTTCCAAAAGGGACCATTTTGATAAAATCTGCTCATCCTCACGAGGAGTTGCTTAACTACGCTCACTATATGCTGAGAATTCAGCTACAAGGACAAAAGTGGGAATCAATTCTTCTCACTCATTTGGAAATTCTCTCAGGTAAACCAAGAAAGGTAATTTGAATCAAAGATACACTTGTGTTTTTCTAGAGAAAGCTGAACACCCTGTCTGGCAGTTAAAGCATGCTGTCTGCCTGTATCATGAATCCAGATCTGGAGAAGTTGATTCTACCTTTCCAAAAGCTGGTACAGTCTTATGAAGTAACACATTGGAGACACTTCCACAGCTGATAGACAAGGATAACAGTAGGTCTAACCTGAGGCCTATTGAAGGAACTGACTCAGAATTCCCAGTACATGGTACCCAAAATGGGAATCAATGGTCTGAGAAAGTGATAGAGCACATGGAACTAGCTGAGCTAAAGGATAACAGTATCCTTAAGAAAAAAACAAAAATATACATTGATTATTCATTTCTAAAGAAATTAATTTTTGCATTGAAGAGAACAAAATAAAAAACATTTAAAAAGATACAAAATTTTAAAACAAAATGTTTTTTCTTTTTTGCAAAACAGGATTGAACTCAGGCCCTTGTGCTTGCCAGGGAAGCACTTATTCCACTGAGCCATCTCCCTGGTCCCAACACTGGTTGGTATATTGAATACTGTTATCTTCAAGTATTATCTCAAAAATAATTGTTTCTTTCAGTAGAAATTAGTAGTATAATTATCTTAATTAGCTATCTCAAATATGTATAATGATCTTAATTAGTATCTCAAATATGTGTGTAATATGCAATATTTGTGAGATATATATACATTTTCTTTCTTTCTCTCTTTCTTGCTTGCTTGCTTTCCTCCTTTCTTTCATCCCAGTGGTGCTTTACTTTTGGGTAGTTTCTTTCCCTTTCACAATATCTACCATACCTTTGTGATTTATCTACTCTTTCAGGTTCTTGGGATAGAGAGACACTATGATGTCTATGCATGAGGGTGTGATTTATTTCAGTTATGAGAATGGTCTCTAATTGCATCCATTTACCCATAAAAGCCTCCAGCTTAACTTTTTATATAGATGAGTACTGCTCTATTAACAAAAGCATCACATCTTTTTTTACCTGTTCCTCAATCGATGGGTGTTTGTGTTTCTCTCCTGACTCAGCTATGAGAAACTGTGCTGTTCTAAACATGTGAAGATCACTGTGAAGAGACGTCTTCGGTTCTTCTGGGAAAATACCCAAAAAGGGCATGTCTAGGTTGCATGGGATCCCCTAATTCCACATTTTGAGGATTCTCCACACTGATTTCCCAGTGGCTGCACCAGCCTACCCTCCCACCAACAGTGAAGGGTTACTTTTTCCCCTAGCCTCTCTGGTATTGTTGTTGGTTAAATTCTGGATGAGTCATTCTTTCTGGAATGTGATGAAATATTGACTATAGATAAAGTATTTTATTCCTTCTAAATTCTTTTTCTAAAAGATCATTGCTAATTGATGAACAACAAAATGTGACTAGTCTATTTATAATTATACATTTGTACAATTGCAAGAATTATTAAAATTCAATTTGGATAAAAATATAATTGAGTGCACTCTGATCCTATAAGATGCTTGTTTTTCCCATCTATTAGGGTTGTGTCTTTGTCTGTCATATCCACAAACAGCTGCTATTTTTATTTTAGCACAGTATTTTTTTTTTCCTTTCTTCTTTTGTATTTTTGGACTAAATGTTCTTAACACCATTTGGTTTAGAGATGTAGCAGTATGCTTTTTCCTAGGTTACCAGATGGTCAATATGACATCAAATTTGGTTTTCAGATAGGTCATAAAAACTGTTACAAGAGTCTGGGGAGATAGCTCAGTGTTGTAAGTGCCTGCCAGGCAAGCTTAAGGATGTGGGTTCAATCAGGAGTAGTACACGCTGTGCTATAATCCCAGCACTGCAAAACTTATAAATAAATGCCCTAAGGTGGAGGAGCAGTTCCTTTCCTCCCCTCCAGAGAGAGGAGAGAGAGAGAGAGAGAGAGAGAGAGAGAGAGAGAGAGAGAGAGAGAGAGAGAGAGACAGAGAGACAGAGACAGAGACACAGAGAGACAGAGACACAGAGAGACAGAGAGAGGGAGAAAGAGAGCACTCCACATGACCTCAGCTTTTCACCTTATCTTTCTCAATCCTTTCACTGTTCTCTTCCCCAGAAAACACTGAGAGCTTTGCAGGACACATTAACTGAGAAAGCTAAACAATTTTTCATGGTTTTTATTGGTTGTGGTAGTTTGTATCTAGACATCCCCTCAAAGCCACATGCACTCCTAGGTGGACTTTTTGGAGGTGATTGGACCATTCATGCAAAATATTTATCAATGGATTGGTTGATTGATGAGTGAGGCAGGA
>PVKA01049915.1:0-12901 GCA_004027165.1 Ctenomys sociabilis | reverse complement strand
CAACTCTGACTTGGGATCTTAGGTTGTTAACCATCCAGAAGAAAAGCTGATTAGTATCCTGCAGCTTATGCCATTCACTTTGCCTTATGTGACTCAATTGATTTTACTTGTTATACATTTCCTTTTGTATTTCTGCTTTTCGCTTGTTATACTAGGGAGACTATACGATATTTACACATGTGTGTCTGGTTTATTTCACTTATGAGTATATGTTCATTTTACCTCCAGTTAAGTTCAGAGTGCTGCTCTCTCTAGGGTATCAGAGAAGTCCCCCTTCACACTGTAAAAGCCCTTTAGAAACCTCATCCCACTACTGCTTCCTACAGCCACTGAGCTTTCCAAATGTAGCCACACTGCTGCAAAGAAACAAAGCTTACCTTCATTATTTTCTTTCCATCTTGTTTTCTAGAGCTTCTAATCTTGAAAATAAAATAGAGGGGAAATGTTCTGATGTGCATGGGGATTTCTCATAAGCCACTTGTATAGAGATTTGGACATAAACTACCTTGGGGTTGTATTGGATTGATTTGCATTTTCTTTTTAAGGGTGGTTTGATTTTGTATGAATGAGGGAAAAGTAAGAGTGACATTATAGATCTGGCACCATGCATCCTTTTCATATACAGAGATTTTTTTTTTTACTGTCACACATCACAGCCCCTACCCAAATATCTGAAATATCCAATGAGGATTTTATAGAATCAGGGCAAGTTATCCTTGTATGCCTACCAAGCATTATGTTTGAAAGACTCTCTGAAGAGAAAGGCTACATATCCAAGGGAGAAAATATTTTAGAAAGTCAAGAACTTCCCTCATCCTCCTGAATTGCACTGATGGATCTTGTCAGGAGCCTGAGATGGGAAAGAATCTCAAATATTCCTGTGTAAGAAGTGAAAGTTCATGCTTTTATTTGTGAGACAGAGAGAGAGGAAGGGAGGGGAGAAGAGGGGAGGGGAGGGGAGGGGGATGTGAGATTCAAAGAGCCAAGGGGTGAAGCAGGGGGGCACAGAGGTAAGGCTGGGCTTTGCATCTATCAACCCCAGGCCTTTGTGACTTCCAGAATCGTGTCTGACTAAAATCTCCATGTCCTGATGAGCTGACCCATTAGCCACTCCATTTGTGCATTTTCAGACCCTCACAAGCATTACAGGGACACTAGAAGTGCTATTAAGCCTTGGTTGGAAGGGCAGTAAGGATCCAATTTCCACCAGCCTGAGTAATGACATTATAGACAGATACCCATAATGTTAGCACCCAAGGCTGCAGGCCCATTTGACTAAGTAGCAGCGCAGATCCCTTTACGTTCTTGTTATTTTGATAATTAAATGGGATTCCCAACTCATTTCTGGCCTGACACTTTTATATCATTTTTAAAATGAGTTACAAAGTGAACAATTCATGGTACTTTTGTAGCACAAACCATGCCCAGAGCACATTTAAATGTATTTAAAGTTTAATAAAATTATACCTATTCCAGTAATAAACCTGCTTAAGTGCCTAGCACATCATACATGCTCCTAGAGGCCTGTTTGCTTTTCAAAGATGTGAAGCAAAATAAAAAAAAATAAAAGATGTAATACTACCTTAGGCTTGTCCATTTAAAAGTTTTACTGTCTTCAATAGACTCAACTGTTTCCTTTCATGTTTCTAAGTATGTAATTGTGATCCTGTGACCACATTTTTTTGAAAAGCCTTATTAACAATCTGGTGTACACACCACCTATTTTTAAAAAGTTAAATGAGGGCCAGAGATAGAGCTCAGCAGCACAGATTCTTGGTACCAAAAGAAGAGGTGAAAGGCATTAATTTTTTGATATTCAAAAACATTAGCTATTAAAATGTTTTGGGAGAAAATTCAGAAAAATGAAAAACGTAACAGCCAAAAATATTTTTTCCTAATTTTATTGAGAAGCAAGTAGCAATGAGACAGTTTCACATCAAATTAGTAGGACAGCTTCAATAATTAATATGTTGCAATTGTTTCCTTGGAGGTTAATTGTTGTACAAGATGCAGACATGGTATTCTATTTACAAACACCATTAAAACAGATCTCTCTATTCCAAAATTATCCTTCTGTGAATCATAAATGTATATATCAAAAAGCAAAAAAAAATTAAGATGTATGTATACATGTTCCAACTCCCCACAAGAATATAAACATTATGTGCTAAAAACATATTCTAATAAAAATTAAACTTTTTATATTTAACTTTTCACTGCAAATATCTTTGTTCCAATTACTTGTCAAGGGAATAAAGTAGTAATGGAACATAGAAGCCGAGGTTATTACTTTGGTAAAAAATAATTCCTCCACACACACACACACACTGTCTCTGGAATAACATCAGTAAATCATTAAAACTCTAATCTTTCCCCTACTTGGGTTACGTGTTTCTGTTACTTTAACCAAATTGGAAGTATGCCTTAACAAGAAGGTAACACTTCTTGATGGGAAATGACTGAGACAGGAGGTTGTTCATGGGACAATAAGCCAACACTGTCACAAGTCCACGTCCTTCTATGGGATGGGTCTCTGGGCTCATTATATGATATTCTGAGAGAGTGGACAAGGTTCTGTGCTCCTGGATGGCTGGTGAAACCCTCTCACAACCGGAGTTTATGCAATGCCCGTGCTAGAACTATGTAAGAAAGTACTGTCTCTTATTTTAGATCATTACTTTTATAAAATGTAACAGATACTGCTTAGTAGTTTATGCAATAGGCTATAGTACTTACTATTAAATTTTAAATATGCAAGAAAATATAAGGCAAAACATAACCCAGCCTCTACTATACTTCCTAGAAATAACAAGCTCTAATCATTTGAAGAACATAATTTCTAGATTATTTTTCCATGTATATGCACAAAAAGGAAGGGCATAGAGATAAATAAAATTAGTTGTATAAGTTTGGGATCACATTAAAAATGCTATTATTATACATTACAAGTGACGACTTAGTAAGATTGTTACTAAAACTGAGTTTTACAAGGAAAGGTACAAAGGGGCTGTAAAGTTTCAGGAGCCCAACTAAACTTTGGCCAAGAAGAAAACTCTTAGCCCCAGAGTCATTTTTAGTCAGTATTTTTCCTGAAACACTGTACGCTCTATTACTCTGCAGATTCAAGTCTTCTTATTTTATGATGTTTTACATTTTATACCTTTATATATCCTTTTTATTATATTTCTCATCTCTGGAAATACCTGTTATCTTTTTATTCTACTATCTTTGTTCTCTGGCTCTATGCAGTTTATCTAAATGCCATGAACTCTTGTCATCTCCCTCTCTGTTGACTATTTTATGAAGTTTGCTTCATGTCATTATTTTAGCTTGATGGTCCTCATTTTGTTTCCTTAGTTCTGACCTTTCCTTTTTCAGCTTATTTCTGTTATTTTTAATCTTATTTTCTTTTTTTTTTTTTTTTTTTTTTTTTTTTTTTGGCAGAACCGGGGATTGAACTCAGGCCGTTGTGCTTGCCAGGGAAGCGCTTATTCCACTGAGCCATCTCCCTGGCCCCTTGTTTTATTTTCTTCAAAAGAACACATACCTCAGCTTTCTTGGATTACATTTTCTTCATAGATTGAATTATTCTAATGTATTTGTTCATTCTTCTTCTTTCTTTTCATCTTCTTCCCGTCCCATAGGAAAGTTCTGCCCAGAATTTCTTTTCCTCTAATACAGTATAGGTGAAGTTTTCTTTATATTTTCCCACGTTATCTCTAAATCTTTTGTTTCTTTTTATATTTTGTGGGCTAGGTATTAGATCTCAGCTCCTACTAAAGCAGGAAGATGAAAATGGGGCTGCCAATATATTGCTCCTGCTGAGAAGCTGGGTTTCACTGTCACCTCTAAATCCCATGAGATGGCCCCAAACCAGGGTCCCAGCACATCCTGAGCTGTGGGCTTCAGCTCTTGGTCAGTACCCTGCCTTTTCCAGGGCCTTGTGACCACAAATAAGAACTTCTATTTTCTAAGATGTTTCTTTTTTGTGTTATTTATAAGATTTATTATTATTATTTTAACCTAGTATCTTAGATACAATTATCAGTCACGAAAAAATAACTATATTACGTTTATCGTAGAATGTTTACAGAACCCTCAATATTTGAAATAATTTGCATTTTGTTATCTTTTATTCATCTTAATGGAAAAAAGATAAAATAGTAGTGAAATAGTTTCAAAATTGGTTGATGTGACAGTTACAATAAATAATACATTGCATATTCTTGTCTTCATAGTAACTATTTAGAGTCAACAACTTCTGGCAATGGCTGGTTCTAATGATAACCCACTACTGTTATGGACTATTGGACTTTACTGGGTTATTTTGCCGAATTCAAGTACCTACAATCTTTAGACTGGCTTCAAGTATGCAAAGGTCCTTTAAAGACTTCTCCAAATACAACTTCTCTAACTGCCCTGGAACACACATCTCTGACAAAACAAAACAAAAAAGAGGGATATAAATAAAGGACCATTTTGTGTTAAAAAAAAGTATGTATTTACCAAGACAGTTAGGATGGATATACAGCTACTTTCTTTTAGTCCAGTGAGAAGAAAGGTTTGTACTAATAGTGTTTAGACAAGAGATCATGTCTGCATCTTGTCCTCCGAGGTGTTTCTTGACCTTCCAAGCTACCTCCTCACTTTGCTTGATCGCTGTATTTCAAAATAAAGCTGTCGTTAGAGCTGCCCTAGATCCGGCCCACTCACCTGCATTCCTCAGTACCCTCCCAGAGTCTGCGGGGTCAGAACAGTAGTATCACACTGAGCTGCTGCCGCTAACCTCTTTAACATGAGGATACAGAGTTAAGCTCTTTGTTTTGTGTCAATATCTTGTTTTAATAGGTACTTTTGTTCATGCATTTAGTATGAAAGAAACACTCCATGATCTAACTTTGCACAATGATCTTTTCTCCCTATTATCTCAAAAGCCATCTCGATTTCTACATAAAACCGTTGAACAGATGTCACAGATTATAAATGAAGATTAGAAAGTTTAATACACAAAAACATTGTAGATACAAAAGGATTTATTCATTTTCACATCATTTTGGGGTGTTTTAATATTTTGCTTATTTGGATTTTAAAAAACTACATTGATATTGCATGCATGGCTTGTGTTTTGTTGCTTGCTTTTCTTCTATAAGCATTCAATGTACACCTAAATATTCTTTAAAAATGTAATTTTAATGATTTGGAAGCACAGTAATGTATTTCAAAATCCCCATTTACTGATCACTTAATTTTTATCAACACGAATGCAGGGATAAATAGCCTTGTGTATAAATGTTAAGATATACTTTATAATGCCTTTTGATTAAGGTATTTATAAGCATTTCTTTTCCTTAATATGCATTATTATTAACTTGGATTATTATATGGTACTATAAACATAAATAAAAAATCCAGCACCAGATTAAATCTGGAACATAAAACTTTAAGTAAATTTGGTATAAGTGTATCTCTTCAGCCTTTTTCCTCAAAAATTCAAGATCTAAAGTCATATGATTTTGTATGAATTAGTTAATGAAAGATACAGAGACATTTCCTAAATTGTTTTCACCATTTCTAAAAAAGCGTACCTTTTAAATCTTGATGGATGCCCTTTGTTTTTCTGTGCAGAGTTCATGGTTGCATAGTGATTCTGGGCACAAACTCGAAGGTCAGAAAGACCTGATGTGTAATTCCAGTGTGTCACTTACATGAACTAATGCTCCTCCCCATGTTTCTCTTTACCTCTTTTTACTATGTTCAAGCCACATTGGTCTTCTCTCATTCCCTCAAGCAGACCAACCCCATGTTTAGCTTGCCCTGTGTCTTCCTTAAGATGTAATACTATACCCTAGAGTACTCATGACTAAAATATTTTCATCCAGTGATCCATGCTGCCATTAATTTTCCTCTCAAGTCATTCTGTATATTCCATTACTGTCTTATTTTCTTCATAACACTCCTATCACTCAAAAGTTATAATAATGGCTCCTAACAATCTTTTTTATTTACCTCGTTACCCACATTTCCCTTCTGCCCTGTTACTCTGATGTAATGGGTACTGCCCTCTTGTGGACTTGTAGTGTATTACTACTAACGGAACATACTGGTTTCATTTTTTTTTTTTGCTGAAAAATGAAATTTTTCAGGATTGTTATTTGGGAGAGTTCTCAAAGCTTCAAACATTTGAGACACTGATTTTCAAGTAGCATATTAAGTGAAGTTTAATATTTCTGTAACAGGAATGACTTAGAATTCAAAATGACCATCGTATAATAATGACAGTTACTGTTTAATGAGTGTTTCCCAACACCAACCACCGTGCTATCCATATGCTATATGATAAAACCTTGGTTTGTGGGCATAATTCATTCCAAAAACATGCTAGCAATCCATACCACGTGTACATCAAAGTGAATTTCTGCATAACTAAATAATGGAAACTCCAATATTTGTTCTATGAGCCAAAAATATGTATGTAAAATAGATTACAATACTGTAATGTAATACAAAATTATAAAGAAAACACAAAATATAAAGAAACATAACCTTCACTTACCTTTGAAGACCTTTGCGGCTGTTGTAAGAAAGACAAGAGAGATGAGGGTTATTATGTAGGACAACTTTAACTATCTCTATCACTGCTGTCTATTGGTTCAGTAGAGACTTTTTCTTTTCATGCAACTTTTAACTGATCCAACAACACTTGCTGTTTGCTTTTTTTGAGGATTTCTCAGAAGTGTAGCATTGCTTTGCTGTTAAGTAGATTCATCACTGTCGCCGCTACAGCCTTATTCAGGCAGTACTTTTCTACAAAACTTTTCACTTGTTGTCCACATTTTACCCATATCATGAATCTCCTTTAAAATGAAAGATTCCTCCACCTTTCATTCCTCCTCTTCCTCCTCCTCTTCTTCCTCCTCTTCCTCTCTTCCTTCTCCTTCTCCTTCTCTTCCTCCTCTACTGAGATCTCCTCCCTAACCTCTCGCCATGAGGAGACAGCTACCAACAGTGCTGCAGAGAGAACCACCATTAGCTCAGTCGTAATCGTGTGGCATTCACTACCGTATGCTGCTCATGTTACAAGGCGACGTTCATTTATGAACTTAAAATGCATTAGAAATGTTTCCTCATGTGGCCCAACACTTGCAGAACAAGTTACTTAAAATCCAAGATTTTACTGTTTACTTCCTCTGTTGCTGGGACAAAATACATGATGCCTGCAATTTAAAGGAAGAAGTTAGGTTTATTTTGGCTTGTGTTTTAGAAGTTTCGTTTCTTGCATAGTCAACTCCAATGCAGTAAGGCATGGCGGAAGGGCCTGGGCAGAGACAGGCTGCTTGCCTCTTGGCAAACAAGAAGCAGAAAGCCAAAGGAAGAGCCAAGAAGGGAGATACACCATACCCTTGGGCGTCACACCCCCAGTGACACACCTCTTCCCACACTACTCCTCATAGCAAGTCAAGTATAATATCCCCATAATCCAGTCAACTTCCAAACAGAGGCTTTGGGACCAAACCATAACATTATCTCAGGTTAATTTATGCCTTGTCAGCTAGAACAATAAGGCAATAATTTGACACATACAAAAGATTTTCTCAGCCTCAAAGTAAAGTTGATCTGCTATGTCCAACCTTTGTGTGCAACTTCAGGAAAAGAAATATGTACTAATGTATTTTTTTAAGTACCAGAGAGACTTAAATCCTAGACTGAACCCACATCCTAAGTATGGTATGTTGCTTTGAGATTTGTGTTCTCTGATGTAGAAGTGAAACTGGGAATCCTTCCAGATGTGAAATACTTTCAGGAACACCAAGGAACCAGTCTAAATGTCTACCCAGGACCGAAATGGGCAAAATGTCATTTCCTCATCATCCTAAAGCTCAGTGGCTCCAAAATCCTAAGAACTAAAATATCACCTTGAATGACACATAGGACTTGAGTTGTACACTGTAACTATCAATCAACATTACAGAAAGTCTTGCTTTCCAACACAATTACTGCCCTAAGATTATTCTAAAAATGATCCTTAGTTTATTTATGGTAGATACATTCTGAGCATAATGAATTATGTATTAATATAATTATCTTTGTGCTTAATTCAACAAGTATCTACTCTATAAATTTTTATTGAGTGCCCACTCTGTCTAAGCCCTGGTACTTACATTTAAGCAATGTCAGCAAAATAGTAATAACTACAACTTTAACCTTAAGTTTTCTATTTAGTGAGCCATGAAATCATTCCTAAGATCATCTTCAAAAATAGAGGATAAATGCCAACACTCAAATGCTAGAAATTTGGATATATTAGATATATTATGATATTCATAGCATGATATTTTTTTAAAGTATTCATTTTGAAAGTTGAGAAATTCTATTAACCCAGTATTTCCTGTGTGATTTTGAGAAAGTCATCTAACCACTCTTAATCTGTCCCTCTCAATAAACAGGGGTAATACTCCCAGTTTTTTTTTTAATTAAATAAGACTACATGAAGGTTAAAGGGTCCAGCCTACTCACTCAATAAATTTAGCTTTTAGGTGAAAAACGACAAGAAAATTGCCAGAAGTCCAATAGACAAGTTGGGATTGGCAGAATATTGAAAGTGGCAAAATTTCTTAATGTTGTCATAAGTGAGTGAAAGGCATAAAGAATCTGAAGAGTATCGTCCTCCTTTGTTATGTGAAAACCAAACATGGAGTGGTTTTCCCTTGCATGTCTTCTGGTGTAGGCCCAGTTGTTCTGAAAGTCATGTTCAGTCTTAGACTTCTAAACTGGCCCAAAGATGTCCAGAAACTACACCCGAGAGATGAATTTATCAAGGACTCGGTATGTGCCTAGGGCTTCTAGAATTACAGTAATTAAGCAGACAGAAAAAGTCCTGTCTTCCTGTGCTTAAAGTCTAGTGAGGAGAGGGGAACACAGGCAATGAATAAGGGAAATACAAAGTGCATTAGAAAGTAAAAAGTTTTCTGGAGAGAAGAGGAAAGTGACTGGGAAAAGAAAGTGATTTTTAAAAAGTGCTTAGAGAACAATCTTGTTGAAAAAGTTACCACTGACCAGTTGTGCCACGGTCTAACAATCTCTTAGAATGGCTGGGGTGGGGGGCAACTCTCAGAGCATCTTCAGATATCCTGAGCAGGAGCAAGCCCAACACGGAACACCAGGAAGGGGCGTGAGAGTGGGCAGAGAAAGGAAGAGCGAGAGATGGACTCACGGGCTGTGGAAGACTCCGTTCTTCATCCCACATGGAATCAAAAACCACTGCAGGGTTTGCTGCAGGGGGACAAAATGAACTGACAAGCTGTCTGACCAGTAGAGACATGTGACATCATTTACAGTTTAAAAGAAACACTTCTGGCCGGCATGTTGAGAATAAAATGTTGAGGGACAGGAATGAAAGTAGAAAGACTGTAATAATCCAGGAGAGAGATGTTGACAATAATAAAGAAATAGAAATTTATTCTGAATTATATAGAATCACCATTTAATATGATTCTAAGCAGGCGCTTTAATGAACTGAGCTATCTGGCTGGCCCTCCCCTTTTATTCTTTGACTTCCGTCCCCACTTATATAAGAAATAGAGTTGACCTTACTCCTGGATTCTGATTCCTCTTTCAGCTTTCTCTCTTAAATCTTGTCTAATCCATTTTGGCCCCAAGAGTCCAAACACAACTACCGTACATAAGCAACCCATGACACACACATTACTAAGCTTGATGGCCAACTCTTGGACCTCATTTTGTTTGACTGTCGAAAGCATTTCACACAAATAGTTGACCGGGAATTTCTCAATATGTTCTTCATTTGTCCTTCAGGATAAGATACGCTAATACGCTGATTTCCTTCCCAATCACTGGTCACTCCTTCCAACCACCTATTGGGATACAAGACCAACTTCCTGGGTACCTTATATTCTTTTATTTTCTATCCATACTCTCTCCTTTGGGGATCGTATTCTGTCTCCTGGCTTTAAATCTTTGAATAGGGCTGGCAAAATAGCTCAGGAGACTAAACACCTGCTTAGGCAAGTTGTAGGGACTGCAGTTCAACCCTGCTGCTGCACTGGCCCAGCCCTTGGGTACACTGTGCCAGCCACTGAGACCAGGCGTGGTGGTGCACACCTGTAATCCCATTGCTGGAAAGGCTGAAAACAGGAGGATCACTACGAGTCTGATCTGTGTAGTGAGACCCTGTAGACCCTGTACTAAATACATTCTTTAAAAAAAGAATAAAAGAGGATCCAGAGAGAGATAATTTAGGGTATAAGAAATAATGTCATAGGATGGTCCAATTAAAGTATGGCAATGATAAGCAGGAAATAAAAGAATTGATGGAATGAAGCCCCTCTGTGGGAGAGTCCAGGATCAAACACACAAGTGTTTGATTGTGAATTGATCTTAGATGAAACGATAGCCACACGTCTGTAGCAGAGGCCTGTAGAACATGTCCCAGACCAGCAACACTGGCAACATTTCAAACTGTAAGAAATTAAATTTTCAAGCCATTCCCAGACCTAGTAATTTAGAAACTCTGGAGTTAGGTCCCTGCTCTCTGTTTTAACAAGGCACATCACGTACTTTTGATGCAAAAAAAGGGTAAGAACTCCTAGTCTGCAGTGTCGCCTAATTTCCAGCAGGGTGGTAGATGTAGTGGTAGGAACACAAAGAACTCTCTTCTAGTTGCTTCTGTCTTCTCTGTGACATGGGGAAGAAGGACACTATCTGAGAAAGGAGGTTGGAGAACATTATTGGAGTTTTGAGAAGACAGGAAAAGTAGACCCTGTACCAAATAATAAAAAAATTTTAAAATGAAGCCACTTTATAAAAATGTGAATGCTCACATATTTAAGTAATTTAACTCACCCATTTAAGTAACTTGTATACATGAAAATCAAAGGTTTGTTAATGAAAATAAACCAAATCATTTGAACCTATAATTGAATTCTTTTATGCCTGCTATTAACAAATATAAGAGCTTCCTTTAAGAACTCTGGGATTTCTAATGTGTCAAAAACAAAGATCTAAGCTCTGATATGGAAAACAACTTTTAGTAATCATTAAGCGTTTTTCTTCAAAAGAAGGAAAGCTAGTTCCCATCTGTAGGGCTTTGCTTTGAAAAGCCTTAGAATAAGATTTGCTGTTCATTCTACTTTACAAAGCTGGATTCTTTCTTGCTCTCCAAAACAAAGGGCCCCGAGCCTCTTAGGATGTCCCTTTTCATCAGCAGCGGCACACGCTCTTACGAACACACTAGTTTCTGCTTCTTTCAGTTTCACAGATGACCACTTCCCTTTTGCGTCAAACTTTTTGTCCTCGGCTTTGGGCAGCGCGCTCTTTTTCATGCCGCAGTTGAACTGTGCAGCTTGTCCCTCTCTCAAAGCATGCTTGCGTGCATTTGCCCCTGCTTCAGCGGTTGCCTCCTGAATCAGTCACCTCAGCCAGCTTGGTGTACGAAGAACCGATTACCTTACAGCCCTAGAAAATGCGTTCTGTCAAAAGTGATCATTCAAGGCAAGATAGCCCAGCAGGCTAAAGCACCTGCTCAGGCAGAGTGCAGCAGCCAGGTTCAATCCCTGGCATGCCGCACCGGCCCTGTCCCCGGAGTTCACTGAGACCACAACTGAGACTGTGCATGGGGGCACACACCTGTATTCCCAGCTCTTGGGAGGCTGCAAACAGGAGAATCACTACGAGGCTGATCTATGTAGTGAGACCCTGATTTAAAAAAAAAAAACCCTGAGCATTCCCTGTCTCCCTTCTGGTCGGTGTTTGTGGACCTGTTACAGGCTACTTGTTGAGCATCACAGAGGAAGCCTGCAGGGCCAAGCTAGCTTTTCTGCCAGTGGCTCTGTGACCTTGGGCAGGCCGCTCAATTTTCCACTTCCATATCTAAAAATAAGGAGCTGAAACAAACAATCTCTGGGGATGCTTCCAACTCTGAACGCTAGAAAAAGCAATGGACTTCTGATCAGTGGAGAAATAGGGCCCCAGACAGACCCAGCTTTGCTGGTTGCTGGTAACTTTCTTCCACTGTTTTAGCCTCTGTATGTCTTAGTTGGCATTGAAATCAAGAACAGCTTCCCTAGGTCCAGCTTGTAAGGCTGTGCTCCCGGGGACTCTTTGTGGAGTAAAGGCCACTGAGCCCATCCACACTAAGTCAACACTAAAAGGTATTTGGTGACGTGTGCGTACTGCTCAGCGCAAAAGCCAAGTGGCCCTGAACACGAGGCTGAGCTGGGGAGTCAGGAAGCATAGGGCAGGTATTAGCCACGTGGTACCAGGTAGAAGGCCAGCAGTCTACAGTTTTGATCGGTTTTGACAGAATGCATCTTCTAGGGCTGCAAAGTGATCGACTCCCTACACCAAGTCAAACTGGCTGAGTAAATGCTTCAGGAGCCACAGCAGAAGCACGGGCAGTGCTCGCCAGCATGCCTTCAGACAGGGGCGAGTACACATTTCAGCTGAGGCTGCTGGGCAGCGCAGAGAGGCAGCTCGGGCAGCTTCACATAGGGCTGGGCCGCTGGTTGGGAGAAATCTCCAGCTGAAGCTCTGCTGCTCTGTTTCTTTCCTTCTTCCCCTCTCACTGTCCTAAGTTTATTTTGATTTTGAAACCAGGCCCACCCAGAGGAGCTGCCAAGCAGCGAGCCTTCCCCTTTCCTGCTCTGGGCCTCGGACTGGCACAGCCCCGCCCCCCCCACCCAGTTGATTTGCAGGCCTCGCTGGCTTTCCTGGGCACCTTTGTACATGCCCTCCTCCCCCAGATGATGCCTGGGCCCTGGCCTGCTTCCTAGGAGGCTTCCTTTCACCTTTTTCCCTCACTGTCTGGCTCTGCGCTGCTCAAAGCCGCATGTCTCCAAGCTCTGCAGTAGATAAATGAATACGGAGAGAGTGTTTTGATTTATTG
>PVKA01049914.1:0-12999 GCA_004027165.1 Ctenomys sociabilis | reverse complement strand
AAAAGTTACAATACGTTTTAAGCATGGAAACCTAAAGCAGTATAAACCTTTAGATGTGAAGCCTGACTTAGTTTACTGTTGGTAGAATAACAAAGCTGTGGAAATTGTGTAACTTATAAATGAGAGACATTTACATTATTACCACCCTCACCTGGACCTTGAGCAAGAAGTCCAAGATTATGAGTTGTTTCTCAGGGAATTTCTCAAATTGTAAACCTAAGTCACTCCACCACCCCTTCTATCTATTCACCATGGGAGAGGCAGAATTGGTAAAGAGCCCCAGAAACCCATGCAGGTGACATAGAAAACTGATTGGCCTCCAAGAGGATACTGCTTGTTTCCTTTCCTCCCCCACCAAGGCAGAACACACATGGGGCACAGCTTCAGGTGACCAGGATTTGGGGCTCAGTTCCCTGCATAAACCTCATCCAGGTTCCTAGCCTCTTTGGTGACTTCCTGAAGCAAAGATATTAGCTGTCTGTTGCTTTCTGGGGAAATTCAAAGCCAGTCTCTGTGCTCTGTGCTCCTTGAACATTTCTGTGTTCCACAGGACATAAGTACTTTCTTCTTTATAGAAGACACCTAGTGGAATGTAAAGCCTGAAAATCATGGAGGAAATAAGGGCATTGGAAGAGGTTCTTTAATGCTAAATATTATATGCCCCAAATTGGATGTGGCCACCTAGAGTTTGAGAGTAAATTAAGAAGATCACAGCCTGTTCCTGGGCTATCCAGACAGAGATGTAACCACAGCAAAAGACCATGAAACACCTATTGGTGATCTGGCCAGAAAGCTAACTATGTCCTCCAATCAGACAAGCAATCTTACTGCAAAGTGAAGAACTACTTACCTGTGCCATCTTCCTGGCAGAGTCTCCTGAAACAAAGCCAAAGATTTTCTACGAGATGCGGTGACCCAGAGAACCATTGGATGGAATTATGGAGGAGACTGAATTTAAAGGATCTGGCTCCCAGACTACTGAGCCCAGCAGGGTGCTGCTGCCGGTCAGGTCTCCGTGGAGGAGGAAGGTGACCTGCCAGAGTTGTTGAACAGGGGAGGATGCCATGTGGGAAGACAAGGAGGCAACCTGCCCAACAATGGGTGACAGACCCCACCTGTCCTGTGACAGGTCACTCACCTCTGCTGAGGAGACATTTGAACGCTGCAAGTCAGAGCATCAATTTAATACTGACATCGTGGTTTATAAGTGCCAACTTGAATTTTATGGATAAATGAAACTAATGAATTTTAGTAAGCTTCAGAATCCTACTATTGAATATGAATTGCATGATAAGACCTAGTGCTTTGGGAGAAAGAAGAGTATTTGAAGCCAGGGTTAGAAGATTACCTTTTACTTCAATTTCATGTAGAAGATCCTTATGAACCAATGCCCATCTCATTCTCGTACCCCTACGAGCTCGCTGAAAATGCTTCCATTGTGGAGAATCGAAGCATTTGGAAGGCAAGGTGCTATCGGCTGAAGCTGTGTTAGCCAGAACAAAGGGTGGACTGCAGGAAATGAAATAATTTGATCAGGATTTTGTGATGAACATAGATCTCAGAATTCATGGTGGCCCTCCTGGAGGAGAAGGATGGTGTTTAATTCAGCTCATATGGGCATTATACGGTACATAAAGGGACACAGTACAAACAGAAAGCCACTGAGATTTCATGCACCAACATCCACATCTCCTCAAAACAAGGTAGCAGAACTGGAATTCTGTCTGTCTGTTACTAAAGCTGGGACAGGGAAAGTTCTTGGCATTGATCAATCTGAAATCTTTTACCCGACAATAGATCTCATAAGGCTAAATAAACTTGAAGACATTATCGTACTAATTGAAAGAATGATTGAAACAAGGATAAACAAGGCATTTATAGGGAAACAAATGCCACCTGAGTCCATACTTATAAGTGAAATAAAGCAGTCTCCACATGCACACATCGTATTGTCTCCCTAGTGTAAGAAGCTGAAAGAGTACGTAAGACCCAAAATGTACAATAGATATAGGAAATGGGAAGTTAATACTCAAAAAGAAAGAAAAATTGTGTACTATATTTATAGTATACATATTAGTTAGGATAAACTACTGATTGCTGTCAACTTGTTGAAAGGATAGGTATATGCCTATACTATTTGATCAGTTTTTCAGGCCTATGTCTTGTACACAATGCACTGAACAGTATTACTCTCCTACGATCTTGTTTTCAAATTTATGCTATTAGTTTTTGTTTATTTTCTTCTCTTTAAAATAAAAAATAGTGGGCCAAGCAAATAGCTCAGTGGATAAAGTGCCTGCAAGTTGGCACAGAGGCTGGGTTTTCATCCTGGGCCTGCCATGCTGGACCCACCTCCGGGGCACACTGAGAGGCAATTGAGATTGGGCATGGGGGCGAGTGCCTGTGCTCCCAGCGCTTAGAGGCTGTAAACCAGAGAATCACTATGAGTCCGATGTAGTAGACCCTTCCCTAAAATACAGGAAAAGGAAACAACAAATAAATAAAATAAAAATGAAAGATTAAAGAAGTTCATCTTCCTGTAGGACAACTAGATATCAGTATATCTGAAGGGAAGGGGTGTGTTCTCCTTTTTGAGTCTATGTTAGTTCCTGTCCTTTATGCAAAGAGCAAATACTTGGTGAGAGGGTGCTCGGTCTACCTGATGTTTGCTCTGTCAGCCTGGCTGCAGTGAGTCATGCAAATACACATGCTGATAGAATCGCTCTCTCAAACAAAGCTGTGGCTTCAACATGTGCTGCGTGAAGAATGCAGCTATTCCAGAAGTGGCTGTGGACACTTTAGAACCAAAGTCTCTTACTTTAGGCCCTTGTAGTGTAAAGCACACAGACTGCCGCACAATTCTATCTCAGATTTGCAGGGTTTTTTTATGTCTTTCCCTGAAATCCAAGAAGACATCCATATGCCCAGCAATTGCTAGCTACTTTTTTTTCCCCCCTTGGCTGGCTCAGGAGGCCGTCAGGGCAAGTTTACTATGGCTTGAGGGTCTGGGGATCAAACCACAGCACCCTGATTACTTTGTTTAAGAATTCGCTTAAACAACTGAGCTAATGGGCAAGCCTCCTTGATACATATTTTGAGAAGAACTGCTGCCAGAGGGTCGTGTTCCTTAGGGGACCCCAGAGTGCCAAGGCACACTGGAAACAAGTAGTATCTCTACTAGAAAAGCCATTTTCAGATAAAGCAGGTGAATCCTTAAAAGTGAAAATCACAGTTCACAAGGATAAGGAGGATCTTTATTCTCTCATTGTGACCCTTCCCTTGAATAATTCAGCTCAGACTTGGGGTCTCCAGTGAGTAGCCCATGATTGCACAACCTCTCCCAGTTACTAGCTAGCGTGGGGTGGGGAAAGGGAGCAGGCTTTACCAGAGCCCATGGCTCTGTCCTGAGTCTGTCCACTCAGTCAGACCAGCACAGGATGCTTCTACTGGCCAGTGATGTGGGCAGAGTAACTGACCTTGCTGGCCCACAGAAACATTCTGTGATGGCTGGGTGGCCAGGATTAGCTGCCTGCAGCCCTCTGTTGGGTGACGTTGTCCCCATAATCATGTGCCTCAGCCTGCACTCTGAGTGGGGACTGTCTTCTTGTCTTCTATGAGTTTCTTCTTATAGATTTTAAATAGTAATAATTAATTGTAAGTAATATTTTTGTGGAACTAGTAACAGAGAAAACACATTTTATGGAACAGTTCCTCTTGGGAGGAATAGCTTTTTATTGTCATTACTGGTGCCTGACAGCAAGCATCAGCCTTCTCTGCCCAGCACACCTGAAGTTCCTGCTCTCTGGATATTTTTTAGCCCTACACTTCTAGTATTGCCAAGGAGCCTAATTTCAATGTATTTATTATACAAGTTTTAAAGAATAGGATACATGTGTGCTTATTTACTAGTCTATTACCCTTTCAAAGTTGATTTATGTTCAAAGGTTAAGCATTTCCTTGTATCTCTCTAAAAATGTAAATAAATAAAACAGAGTTTCAATGTGAAGGGATAAAAAGAAACAGCATCTGGAGGTGCTCCTGAGATAAAGGAAAGCAATTACTTCAAGGTTGACTGGTCTCTTCTAGGAAGAGCTATTCAGTAGAAGAGGGAACGTGGGGCAAAACAAGGAGGGCACAATGGATCAGGTGTACATTCAGGTAAAGAAGGGCACCCTGAGGGCCGGCCAAATAGCTCAGTGGATTAAGGCTACTGCAAGCACATGCAGTGGCAGAGGTTTGGATCCAGGGCCTGCCTGCCTGCCCTGCCCTTGGGGTGTGCTGAGACAGCAATTGAAACTGGGTGTGGTGGCACACACCTGTAATCCCAGCTCTTGGGAGGCTGGAAGCAGGTGGATCACTATGAAGCCAATCTAATAGTGAGACCCTGATCATCCTGTAAATCCTTTCCTAAATACAAAACAAAACAAAACACCCAGTTGGAGGGTCTGGGTTGCCACAGGATTCCACCAACAATTCCTCTGATGAAAAGAATCCTGTACACAGCAGACCACAAAAATGGGTTAGAACCTGAAATTCCTGTGGGCAGAGGAGGGCTATCTCTCCAGATTGCCTCTAAATATACAGTGGACTTGGTTCATCAGGAGTGGCTGTAACATGTCGACTTGACTGCCTACAGGATAGGTAAAGCACAGCTTGAATGTGTTTGAGGATGACTAATAAGTAAGCCAGCCAACCAAGACCAGAGCACAGACCCCTGAAGGTGGTGTCATCCCACAGGCTTGTAGCTTGGAAGGAATTAAAATGTAAAACAGAGTTCACTGAATTTTTGGAAATTCCACTCTTCTTGAGAAGTTGGTTCTTTTGCTGTTGTTGCCTCTGGACACCAACGTCCAGGGTCTTCAACTTCCAAGATAGATGCTTACCAGTGACTCTCCAGGGAGTTCCCAGATCTTTGACCTCGGGCTTGTACTGCATTCTTGATCCCCCTTGTTCTGCGTTCCAGCTCTTGAGCTGAGCAGCTCCTAGATCCTCTGAGTCTCACCAGGCAGGTGGTCACTGTGGCCTCTGCTGCCTCTGGTTCTGTGAGCAGCCTAACAAATCCCCTTGTATAATTATATGTGACCATTTTCTATTGATATCAACAGAATCAATAGGATCCTCTCAAGGATCCAAAACAATATACCCGGTAAGGAGGAGGAGGAGAAAAACAAGGAGAAGGCAGAGGAGGAGAAGGAATATGAGGAGGAGGAAGAAGAAGGGGAGGAGAAGGAGGAAGAGGAGAACAAGGAAGAAGAGGATGAAGAGGAAGAGGAGGACAAGGAAGAGGAGGATGAACAGGAAGAGGAGGAGGATGAAGGGAAATGTGGAATAGCTTTCCTGCCAGGACAAGGCTGTAGCTCTTGGTGGTCTGAAGACCCTTGAGCTCTCTATCATAGCTACATGTTTCTGTGAAGTCAAAAGTATCTTTCTAATAAAATCAAGACATTATTTGCCTTTGTTTATCACATTTAAGTTTGCACTAAGGGAGTAAAGCAGTGCTGAATAAAATAGCCGGCCAGCAGATATGAAGGACGTACCACTTAAATGTCCTAATAGTTCAACAGTAATTGTGTTCTTTGTGCCCTGTCCTTGCAGTTCAACACCTGCACACACACACACACACACACACACACACACATGCCCACACAGACAGGCACACACACATGCACAGAAACACATACGCACACTCACACACATGCACAGACACACACATGTGCACACACATGCATGCACACATACCTGCACAGACATACACAGAGACACATGTCAACTTCACTCAATGCTCTTAATGTTAGTGTTTAATTTCAACCCTCACCTACACATCTTCCTCTGTGGATCTTTGCATGGTATACACAAAATACTTCTACTGAACAACAAAGTAAGTTAAATATCCTGCTTGTATCAAAGGAAAGAATTTTTTAAAAAATCGTAGACTTGACCCTAACTGAGCAACTCTTTCTGTGAGTCCCCACCCCTACTTGAAGGAAAACCTAGCAATGAGGTATTTGGCAGAAACTTTCTTCAATATGAATAAAGTCAGACAGTCACACTAAGAAAAACTACTGCACATATTTATTTCAAGTGTTATTATTTGAGTTTTCAAGTGCAAATTGTAAAAGTGGAAAAGTGCATCAGTACCCTGATGCTTTCTCCATCCCAAGTGCTGTCTCTGTCAAGATGGCAACGAGTATGATGACACAAGGTTTTCACTATGATCAAACTATGTGTGGACCTGTGGGAAATATAGGTAAGCCCGTGGAGCATCATCTTCTAAAAAATCAATTCAGCTATCAAGAAATCACAGTTAGTAAAGAGCCACCCAAAATTCGCAGTAAATCAGTATAGGAGGAGACTCCAGACGCACTAGGGTGAGTCCAGATTCCCCGCTGCCAACACCCTTAGAAGCATAGACCTGCCGTGTTCAGATACAATCATGTAGAATGTACACAAGAGGCTGAAAATGTGGTCCCATTGTGCCTTGTCTCTGAAATGACCTCTGCCTGACATGGCAACAGATGGATGAGAAAGTCACCTGAGGCTGAGGCTGTCTTCCATTCACTTTGATGTGCAGAAGAAAATCCACACTGCTTCTGCCAGCAGCCATTCATAGCCATGTGTTCAGTGGGCCTGGAGTGCGTTTCATCTTTGTTTGTAAATACTCACTTCTTGAGTAGTATAAAAATTCTGTTTTGGTTCCTACTTAATCCAGTAAATTTCAGTAGCTACTACCCACCTGGGTACTCTTTGCTTCCTTAATAATAATGAAAGGCAGCCGGGACTCTCGTTGGAAGGATGGAGGGTGGTTGCATCAGAGCACTATAAACAGTGTAGATAGTTGGCACCATGGGTTCTGGCTAGGTTATTGATCACCCAACTGGGCCAGGGTGCCGTTTCCAGGACACTCCCATGAGACAGCAGTGGGAGGAACATGAACACATTGCTTTCTCTAATAGTGCCCACTACGGATGCCCAGAAGCACCATTTTTTACTTGCAACTCACAAATTAATGTTAGATCATTTGATTCTAAAGGGAATTAGGTTGAACAGACCTTGGGAAAAGACCTAAAGTTTGGAGAGACAAGACTCTGTGCATGGGACCTGGGGGACAGAAGACATCCTCCTAGAAGCTAACGGTGCCCGCCGGGGTTGGGCAGAGGCTGCCACTGTGGTCATAGTCAGTCACTGCTGGCAGGGGCCAAGCTCTCCTCCCTGCTGGATCAGAACCCTTCCCCATTGTCCTGTGTGTCACTTGCTCTGGGTTGTGAGCTACAGGTAGGAGCCTGAAAGGGCTTAAACCAGACTCTAGTAGACCATATAACCTTGGAGTGATTTGTGGCCCTGTGTTCATCTGTGGCAGGAAATGCTTTCTACCTCTTCTTAAAATTATACACTTGAATCTCTCCAATATAGAAAAAGGATTTAGAATGTAGATTAAAATATATATCCTCTTCTACCTGCAAAGCCCTTTCTCTGTCATAGCTGCCTCTCTCCCAAGCCTTCTAAATTTCCCTAAGGTCTCGGGACTTCGAAATTTCCACAACAGTGACTTAAAGTATTCCTGTGATTTGCTCTGAGGAAATGAGATTCCTAGACAGCTTTCTGGTGAAATGGGGTGTGAAGGGGTGGGAGAGAGGCGAGGAAGAAGCAAAAGATGGGGTGAGACTCAGGGGAAGCAGGGAAGAGGCTAAATTAGTATTATTTATTATTCCAGGATGTGTCCAATCTCCTGACCATCCTACAGGATCGCCCACCTTGGGAACAATGTTTCAGACACATGACCCTAGATTTTAATGCTGGAGGAGTAATTCTCTGACTTACTATAGTCACTCAATTCCAGAAAAAGTGGAACAATGTGTTGTCTGTTTTGTTTGTTTTCTTGCTTTTCCTAACAGACTCTAGGGATGCAGGCAAGATCAGAGAATACAGTTTCTGAGGCCCGTCCTGCATTGGTCCCTGTGAATCCAACTGCAGTGTCAGATTGGCAATGAGCACTCACATGGATACAGGAAGCTTGCTTTTCTTTGTAACTGGGAGGGGCACAGGATGATGCTGGATGGGGATGGAGGCATTATTTAGGTCTGATCTACATTCTGTAACTTGAAGTCCCTAAATATCCTATCCCCAGAAATAACAAAATAAATAGATTAACATTTAGTACCTGAGGTTCTGAGGCATTTCAGGCACAGAGAACACCCTGAGTGGATCTCCTCAGCCCAAGAAATGTGTGTACCTGCTGCCCTATTTTGTAAAGGAATAAGAAAAATGTTCAAGAAGACACACTGCAATATAATGGTTTCTTTTTCAGTGCCCATCTCTGGGGAGGGAAAGTGTGTCTCCCTGGTAGCAGTGCTCTGGAGCAGGGGCACCAGCCATGAGCAGGTGACGCATAAGAAATGAGACTCCAGAGAGAGCCCTGTCCATCCCTTCCAGAGACTCCTCCCTTCATTGGCCCATCAAATTCAAACCTTGGTTCAAACATAATAGGTGATGTTTGGGAGAAATTATAGTGGTGCTGAGTGAGAATGATCAACACGCAAGAGGACGTGTACAACAGAGGAACCAAGGGGGAAGCAGGATTGAAGATTGCAGACTGGGCTGGGGGTGTAACTCAGTGGTAGGTACCCCTCTAGAGTGTTCGAGGCCTGAGTTCCAGCTCTAGCCATGCATGGAAGAGGAGGAAGAGGCATAGAAATGGTCACAAGGATTCATTAGATAGGCACTGATTGACTTCAGGTAATCATAGAACTAGAGCTTTCTGACCCAATAACAGTGGTGCACACAATCTTTCCACATGCAGAGATGTCCTAGCTGACCTTCATGTGGCATCTCTGGATGCCCACCAGTGATGTGATCAGGTGACAGTATGTCCAGGGAGCAGAAGAAAGGCTGTGTGATATACAACATTGATTTTCATGTTTTATGAGCTTGGGATTTAGAAGGAATATTTCAGAACATCTGGTCTAAGCCCCTCTTATTAGAAGAAATAAAGATTCTAATATTTAAAGCCAACATCAATGATTGATCCTACTCTCTCTCCAATTTCTTTGCTATGTGATGTCTGTGAGGTACTACAAGCTCATACATTTTGCACACACACACACACACACACACCAAGATATGTCTTACAGAAAAGAAAGGACAAAAAGTATCTCTGGAAACATATTATGTACCAAATTGTCTGAACTTAAGTTAGGAAACAGAAGTAAGATTAAAAAATCTATCTAAGATGCTCATGCTTATTTTTATTACAATTAAAAAATGCCTTCGGGGACACTAATTTATTTTATTTTAGGGCAGGGTCTACGGGGTGTTCAGGGTCTCACTACTAGGTTAGACTCATAGTGATCCACCTGCATCCAGCCTCCCAAGAGCTGGGATTATGGGTGTGAACCACCACACCCAGTCTCAATTGCTATCTCAGTGTACCCTGGGGACAGGGCCAATGAGGCAGGCAGAGGGGGTGCTGGCAGGGATCGAAACCCTGGCCTCTGCACCTGCTTGTAAGCGCCTTAATCTGCTAAGCTACTTGGCAGGCCTGGACACCAAAATTAAAAATAAACTTCCATGTAACCAAATTTTCTAAAGTTCTGATAAGGAAGTCACAGCTTGGATAAACCAAGATTTACATTCCTATTAAATTATTTTAACTTAAACATGAACTCTGCTTATTTGGTGAGAGAGAAAGAAAAACAGGACAAATCCTCACTAAAAAGGAGTGCTCTTCAAAATTGTCAGAAAAAGAGAAATCCTATTTTTAAATTTTTATTTTGTTTCAAGTCCACATGCCTCTGCAGTCCACAATGTTTGTATTCCTCGTGTGGAATCAGTACCTGTGTTTTATTTGAACAACTCTGTATACTTTTATTTCTTGAAGAAAATAAAAATAGTGAAAAATAAACAAACATTCAAAGTGATGCAGAGTCATACTAAGCTGATTTGAAGCTGTCTCAATGCTATTTCTTTCTCAACAAAATTAATATTTGAAAAAATGATGCAGAATTTCACCGAACAAAATGATAGGAATCCAGCACTGGTTGCTCTATCGCAGGTTGTTGTCTGCCAATTCGTTGCTCAGATTACCACATACAATCATGCAACATTGGTCAAAAAGTTAAAAGGAAAAGAGAAAAAAATTTCAAGCATTAACTGTTCCTTTCAATATACTGGAAGATATCAGCAGTATAGTTACCCAAGCTATCCTGTGTGCATACAGAAATTTCTTTCCCTCTTCCATCTTTCTCTCCTTTCCCACTTCCCTCTTTCCAGAAGTTCCTCCTCTTTGAACAGTTTCTTTATATGTGAAATACCCCCACTGTACCTTTCAGATTTCTTCCCCTTTCCCTCTCTGCCCCGTTTTTTTTTTTTTTTTTTTTTTTTAGGTTAGAACAATTTTGACATCAAGAAGCAGAATATCCATCGGTGCCCTTTTGACTGTTTGGTATGCTTTCACCATCTTACACGGACATGTGCCCATGGTCTCAAGCCCCAAGCCCTTAGACTCTACAATCTCTCCCTTGAATTATAGAAATATTTCATCATAAATGAAAATAATGGGGAATCACAGTTTATTATGGTTCACAGTTGAGAATCTACAGGCTCGATGTCAGCATTAAATGATCCTGTCTTGCCTGAGTTGGGATATCAAGAAAAGGGAGTTCTTATCCCATAGTTCATATCTGCACAATTAGAGCAGTCACAATGGGACACAGGATGGCAGCTCCTTAAGAAGCTGGATGTGTGTCTACTAAATGATCCAGTTTTCCATACTCAAAAGAAGCCAGCATATAAGAGATCTCCGTGTGCCCACGTTTAATGCAAACTCTTCCCAACATGTAAGACCTAGGTGCCCACGGACATATGAATGGTTCAAAAAATATGGTACCAAAATAAATAAATAAAAATAAAGAAACTACGGTATGTAGAAAAATGGATGGAACTAAAAGATCTTGTGTTAAGTGAAATACATAAGACACAGAAAGAGAAATACACAGTTGTCTCTCCTATGTAGAAACCTAAAAGATTGACCTCAAAATAGAAATGAAGGATCAATTTCTAGAAACTAGGAAGAGAAGGTAGGGGGAGATTGGGCATAGTTTGAAGAGAAATAGTTCTATCTTTCTGCAGCACAGTAGGATGAACACATTCCATGATAACCAAGTATTCATTGTATGAAAAATTAGAGGGAAGAGCTCAAATGCTCCAAACATAAATGATATGGAGATGGAGATGTTAATTGTCACAACTTGATCTTTATTTAGCATACACAGAGATTTCATATCACAACATACCATGAATATATTTCATTGGCATATAATGTATACAAAGATTAAAATATCATACTGTGTTGCATGCATGTAGACTGTGTTATATAGTAATGAAAACTTTACATGCTGAGTTTTAAAAAATTAACTGTGACTACTTCCACAGCCAAGCTCAAATATTCTTATCTGGATTAATGTGTTCAGTTTGCTGCCCTCTCCGAGAAAAGAGCTGAAAACGAATCTCAAGATTGAAATTTTCATTTTAGCTGTTATTTTGAATTCATAAAACTTTACATGAGCGCATTAGAATAATATTAGATGGTGTTGTCTCTATCGCTGTTATTAAAGCTGTGAAAACTGTAATTTGTGGGAAGCCCTTTGTGGGTTAAAATGCTGTATGCGGACTTTTTAGAAAGATTGGTTTTCTTGGCATAACCGAGGCAATGGCCTTGTAGAAGGACGTAACAACCCCCCTGAGCAGCTGATTCCCTGGACTGTGCACATCCACAGACTCCGGCTCTTTCGGTAGGGGTGAGCACCCCCTGGCGGCCTGAGCGAAACAGCCGACTCGGGCCTCGCGAGCGTGCGGGCCAGCGTGGTCCCCTGGCGTGGCAGACGCTTTACTCAGCCTGCACTGTTACCCCTAGCCCTGCAGTAACACATTATGTGCCGCTTGCAAAACCTGAAGGCTCTGCTCCCCGAAGTGCAACCTACACGGTTTCACGTTGTCACCGCACCATCTGGCTAGGGATGGACGACAAGGAGCACACCCTGGACTAGGGGTTTGCAATGCTGCTCTTGGAATCCGCAGTTGGCTGTGATATGCAAAGGTCACTTCAAGCCTGACGTGTAAAGACACCAGCCACCGTCCCAGTCCCGGGGAGGCGTTTCGCTGCGACAAGAAAAGGCTTGTTCTCAGGCAAATGGGTCTGGGGGCCTGGTGCCATTTGAGAAAGGATTAAAAGGGAGAGCCCCAAAGCCTGGGCAGGAATGCGAGGGCTCCTCCTCCTCCTGGAGAAACAATCCCCTGAATTCTAAGAAACCCGGAGGCTAGGATTTGAGAGGGGCCAAGGGCCCGTCTGCGCCTAGCATGAAATGTGTTTTCAAGTTAGTCTGCCTTACTTGTGCTACGCTTGCAGCAGGGTTTATTTTACCCTAAGAAGAAAAGCAGAGGGCCGTTGGAGCAAAAGAAGTTAGTGTGTGGGAAAGCCACGCACATTGCTCCCAGAGGCTATTCCTTGTTGTCAAACAAAAATTGTGCATACACAAACGACACAGATATTTTAAAAGGGACTTTACAACATGCAGAACTACAAGGGGAAAGATGCTGGAGACTTTTAAAAATCTGTAATTTTATTTCACCCTTTGAGAAAGTGTAAGGAACAATCTTATTTGCTCAGGTGAAAACACAGACATGTAGCCATGTCTGAGGACCAGGCAGTCCAGAAGAGCTTCTGAAAGTCTCAGGAGAGAGGAAGATGCGCTACTGCAGCACAGTGCAGACACTGATTATTTTAAAGTAGTATTTATTAACGTTTCATAGAAAAAGGGAACAAAGGTGGGGAAACTGACCCAGAGAAAAAGAGGAGCATTAAGAACTGTGTGGTGATTGCATGTGTCCACGTGTGAGCATGGCGGCACGCTGGCCCAGAGAATAAGGCTGTGCTGGTGCGCAGTGCGTCCCTGGGGTCGCTGCCCTCGCGGCGGCGAGGAGGTGGTGGGAGGGATCCAGGTAGGA
>PVKA01049913.1:0-12997 GCA_004027165.1 Ctenomys sociabilis | reverse complement strand
AGTACCTGAAAAGAATATCAGTCCTCTTATTGTTATGTAAAATGATATTTACATGGCCATTAAGTCACACATTATGGTTGTACAATTCAATCCTCTGAGATTTTTCTGCTTAATGTATCAATTATTGAGTGAAGACTGTACATGTCTACCACACCTGGTAGAGTTTCCCATTTCTACTAGTAATCCTTTAATTTTGGTTTATGTATTTGGAGATTTTTATAACAGATGCATATAAGTTTAGAATTGTTTTTCATAGTAGAAGGACTATTCCACTGTTAGGTTATAATTAAATTTATTTCAACAATTATTTTTGTTTTGAATTTGTAACTAACATATCTGTAATGCTTTTTGTTCATATTGCCTCCTTTATTCTCACTGACTTTCTGAATATTTATGTCTTTAAATAATATTTGGTGGATATTTTTTAACCTAGTTGAAGTTTTTTGAAACAATTTCTTTGAAGCTTTCATTGTAATGACTATTTTTTGTTTCTTTCAATATACTAAGTACTTCCTCTCTGTTTTTTCTTCTCATTTTTTAAATGTTCTTTTAGATTACTGCTTTCCTTCTTTTTGCTCATGCTATATTTTCCTATCTATTAAGCAGGTGATATCAATTCTATGTTCCTTTTTCTAGGGCTTATTATAAGAATTTTAGTCTGTCTTCTTAACACAGTCTACAGTTAGTCATTTTTTTCCCTCTTCTCTTAAACAACCAACAATTATGTCGTGGTTGAAATTTAATCACTGCTCCTAGCTTTATTTTACGTGTTTTTAAAACCCAATCTGTTAGTATAACACCTCTTATACAAATTATGCATCATTCTTCGTTTATATGCAGTCTTATTTAATTTTACCTACTTTCGATTGCTGACGAAGTTAAATAACAAAATATAACAGAAGCAACAGGAGTTTGTTGAGAACTGAGAAGTATACTTCAAGATTATTTTTAATCAAAATCCATACTAAGTAAAAGAGATGAATTACTGCGCTCTAGCAGTATCTCTAAGTTGGAAATAGGAATTTCTACCCAATGAAAAGATGGAGCAAAAGCAATATATGTATATCCTCGCTGGCCTTTCACTAACTTATGGTAGAGGAAGAAATGAGCCAAAGACAGAATTTTTAAATCAGAGAAATACAAGGTCATCATTGTGTGGATGCTGAAGTCACTGGCACTAAGAAGCCATTATGCCTTGGAGACAGCCGATTACAGACTGAAACCTTTACAAACCACAAACTAAATAAACATTTCCCCCTTTAACTTTGAGTATTGGGCATTTTGTCTCAGCAATGAGAAAAATAAATAAGATAATTCTGCTTTGCTTTAAAACTGATTTAAAGTAAGATTTATGGAGCTGAGGAGCTAGAAATAGCCTAAATTCACCTAAGATCATCTGGGTAAATTTCCAATAAGTCACCACACATTAGACAGTAATTTTTACACACAGGTAGTCTCCATCTGTGATTACAGCTATGCCTTGTCATGCCTGGCAGGACCATAGTGTTAACTGAAATAAATTGGACATGAATATGTAAATATTATATTGTGTCTTGGTGTGAGAGACTGAATGTGCAAATATGAACCAAATTGTACAAATGGCTGTTATAAAATATGAAAAAATTGTTCAAGAAGAAAGAGGAACTAGGTTGGGGTTAAGGAACAGGGAAAAAAGAAGAAAATGAAAAGAGGAAGGTAAAAACCAAAAAAATCTTTATAAATAAGGAAGGAAAGGGGTTGATTGGATAGGAAGGGAATTGCAGGGAAAAAACTCAATATCATGTGCAGGGAGAAATTTCCTCTGATAAATGTGATCATTGTGTACACCTAATTGTAACAATAAACATAATTAAATTGAAATAAAAAATAATAGTAAAAGTACACTGGTCTGCTAAAGTGCTATCCTGAGCCTCTTTATATTCTTGGATTCCTGTTGCTGTTGTTGTTGTTATTAATGAAAAATATGGGAAAATAATATATTTGTACCAGGAAAGTGCAAGGAAGGAGTAACAGTAAAGGTAAGGGATTACAAAGAAGAAGAACACATGCGTGATTAGAAACTTAAGTAAAGTCAAGTCCTTCTTCTATGTGTTTGAATAGTACATAGTAAGCTACGCAGTTAAGTCAATTTAACTTCCTCGGGTTAACTTAACTTCCACTTAGGGAGCTAAGGTTAGAAGTCTAGAATTAATTGCTTACTTTATAGTCAACCACATTTGTCTCCACTTTTATTTATTTTTTTGTCTCCACTTTTAAAGGAATAAAGAGACATACACTGATTTTGTTCTCTTCCTTACAATTCTACATAGTATCTATAAAACAGAATTAGTAAATTGTGAGATAGAAAAAAAAACACAAACAAGTGCTGCTATATACTTTCTGTTCTAGTAACAGCATTCAGAACAAGTTTGTAAAATCTCATTCGATTTGCAAAACACTGAGTAAGAAAAATTACTATGAGCATATTATTTTTCTAATTGTCACTATTATTTTTTATTTCAATTTAATTATGTTTATTGTTACAATTAGGTGTACACAATGATCACATTTATCAGAGGAAATTTCTCCCTGCACATGATATTGAGTTTTTTCCCTGCAATTCCCTTCCCATCCAACCAACCCCTCTTTCCTTCCTTATTTATAAAGATTTTTTTGGTTTTACCTTCCTCTTTTCATTTTCTTCTTTTTTCCCTGTTCCTTAACCCCAACCTAGTTCCTCTTTCTCTTTGAACATTTTTTTTCATATTTTATAACAGCCATTTGTAAAATTTGGTTCATATTTGCACATTCAGTCTCTCACACCAAGACACAATATAATATTTACATATTCATGTCCAATTTATTTCAATTAACACTATGGCATAGTGTTAACTGCCAGGCATGACAAGGCATAGCTGTAATCACAGTATGTGTTAAGAGTGAGGCAAGAGGATCACCATGAGTTCAAGGCCAGCCCTGGGCTACACAGTGTGTATAAAACCTACCTTGAGCTACATAGTGAGACCCTGAGTCCAAAAAAGAAGTATGGCCTCAAGATTCATCCATTTAGTAATAAATGTCGTAGGTTGATTCTTCTTTATGGCCAAGTATTATTTGATTATATATATTTTTAAATACATATTTTATCTATATGTTGGTTGATGGGCATTTGTTTTTCCCCCCAAAATTTAGCTATTACAAACTGTACCACTATAATATGGATATCCTATATTACAGTGGTATGATGCTTGTAATTCTTTTGGGAAGACACCAAAAAGAGAAACCTGGGCCAATGGAACCTCTATCCCTAAATTCTGAGGAATCTCCACAAGGATTCCTACAGTGGTTGCACCAGTCTACACTTCAATCAGCAATGAAGAAATGTTCCCTTTCCCCACAGTACACCAGCATTTGTTATTGTTTTTTTTTAATATTAACCATTGTTTCTGCAGTAAGATGAAATCTCAGTGTTGTTTTATTTATATCTCTCAAATGACCAGTGCTGTTGAACATTTTTGAGTATATTTACTTGTCATTTGTACTTCTTCATGAGTATATTCATCTCAGATGACCATTTTTTCTTGTAGTAGGTCTTTGAAAATAAAGGATCTAATTATTTTCAGTTCTTTATATGTTCTGAGTATTAGTCCTTTGCCTAAGGAAAAAATGGGTTACAATTCTTTTGTGACTTTGTGGGTTGTCTTTTTACTCTGTTAGTGATTTCTTTTGCTCCTGAAAACTTTTTAATGAGATTCAAGTTGTTGATTCTATGCAGTACTTTGTATGCAGTCTAGGAATTTTTCAAAAAATCTTTACCTACACCTCTGTTTTCAAGAGTTCTACCAACAGATTTAGTATTTCTGTTTTAATATTTACATCTTTGATCCACTTTTATTTTAATTTAGTGCATTGTGATTGACATAGGCATAGTTTTAGTCTTTGGTATATGTAAAGCCAGTTTTTTCCACCATTTATTAAAGAGAATATTTTTGTTCCCATGAATGTTTGGTCCCTTTGTCAAAAATAAAAAGAATGTTGGCCATATTCCTAAAATTGCTCTACAGATTTAATGCAATCCCTATCAAACTGCCACCAACATACCTCCCAGACCTAGAGAAATCGTTCCTAAAATTTATTTGGAACCACAAACAACCTAGAATAGCAAAGGCAATCTTGGCCAACAAAGACTAGCCAGAAGGCATCACAATTCCTCACTTGAAATTATACTACAAAGCCACTGTGATAATATTAACATGGTATTGGCAATGAAATAGACCTGAAGATCAATGGAATAGATTAGAAGATGCAGAGGCATCTACGAAAACACTCAGCCATCTTATCTTCGACAAAGGGGCTACACAAGCTCACTGGAAGAAAGATAGCCTCTTGAACAAATGGTGCTGGAAAACATGGCTTTCTATATGCCGAAAACTAAAACTAGATCCAGCTCTATCACCATGCACTAAGTTAAAGTCAAAATGGATTAAAGATCTAAACATTAAAACAGAAACACTCAATCTCCTGGAAGAGAAAGTAGGAGGAACCTCTTGAAGACATAAGGGTAGGTAAAGAGCTCATGAACAAACATATATTTGCACGGGAAACACTTGAAAGAATCAACAACTGGGATCAACTCTTCTTGAGGGGTTTCTTCACGTTAAAAGAAACTGTCAAAAGAGTGAAAAGACAACCCACAAATTTTGAAAAACTCCTAATTAATAAGCAATCAGACAAATGTCTGCTGTCTAGAATATATAAAGAACTAAGATATAACAGGGCCCTCAAATTTAAAGACCCAATTCAGAAATGGGCATCTGAGATGAATACACACTTCTCAGAGAATGAAATTAAAGCAGCAAATAAATATATGAAAAAATGCTCCACATCACTAGCCATTCGTGAGATGCAAATAAAAACAACACTGAGATATCATCTCACTCCAGAAAAAAATGGCTATCATAAGGAAATCAACTAACAACAGATGTTGGAGAGGTTGTGGAGAAAAGGGAACACTTCTCCACTGCTGGTGGGAATGTAAACTGATACAACCATTGTGGAGGTCAGTGTGGAGACTCCTCAAAAGAGTAGGACTGGAAATCCCATTCTAGCTAGCTATTCTCCTACTTGGAATTCTCCCAGAGGAACTGAAAACATCATATCATAGTGATATATATGTATCTATGTTTATAGCAGCACAATTTGTGATAGCAAAATCTTGGAAACAACCAAGATGTCCGTCACATGAGGAATGGTTGAAAAAGATGTGGTATTTCTATATAATGGAGTATTACTCAGCTATTAAGAATGATAAACTTGAAGCATTTATGTTGAAGTGGATGCCACTTGAACATATATTCGTAAGTGAAATAAACCAGACACACATGTGCAAATATGGTATAGTCTCCCTAGTATAAGAAGCGAAAAGAAGATATACAAATAGAAATGTACAACAAATAAAAACAATTGAGTCAGATAGGGCAAAGTGAACGGCATATGCTGCAGGGTACTAAGCACCTTATCTTCTGGATGGTTAACAACCTAAGTTCAGAGATCAAAACTGGAGAAATAGAAGAGCCACAAGGCCAGCCAACAATTTGGCCCTAGCCTTTCAAAGTTAGCGAAGACTCAGGGCACAGGTGAACCTGTACTGTAACATCATGAAACTCATTTGTCCCCCAAATTTTCTGAACAAGGAGATTATGGAGCCACAGAGCAAGGAGATCAATGATCTATAGTGTACCTGGGGAGAGTCACATAGAGAGAAAACTTTCTCTCAGGCTCTCACAGAGAGCAAGCTGGTCAAGCATTGGCCGTGACTCATCCACATGGATGACACAGACGAAGGATCTACAGAGTGAGGTACAGGATTACAAGATAAACGCCGAGGAGACTTCTCTGACCTCATCAGAAACAAAAGCTACATCTTTTGGATATAGGTCTTGCTCTATCTCGGTCTTACCATCCAACTGAAAAGTATAAAAATGAGGTATACACCGCGGGACCATAATAATAAGGTGAGCTGTAAATGGCTACAGTTAATAGCTTCTTCAGTTAACTCAATATTGTTGTGGACTGCTGGACTGTGTTGGATTGTGTCGTCGAGTTCAGGCACCTAAATGGGTTTATGACAATGGAGTGCCCATCTTTGACAGGTCTAGACAAAAAAAAATGGTTATTGAAAGGAAGAATCATGATGTGTGTGTATAAACAGTACAGTTAGGATAAATATGCCGTGCTTCTGCATAATTCTATGAGAAGCAAGATTTGCACTAATAGTGGTTGGACAAGATAATATGTCAGCTTCTAGTACTATGGACAACCACTAGGAAAATAACAAGGTTGAAAGTATTAATTATTGAGCCCGTGATATAATTCAGGGATAAAAAATAAGATAAGTAAACAGCTACATTCTCTTAATTTACTGATAAGAGACATGTGCTATAATAATGTCTGTAAGTACAATATCATGTATGCACTTTGTATGATACCAAAACATTATGAAAACAGTTTGTATTAATTTATCAAGTCTGTCCTGTTAATATGTCTTGAAACTGTCTCATTGCTATTTGTACTTCAATAAAATAAAATAAAATAAAATAAAAAAGAAAGGTGAGTGTGTTTGGAGTGGATTCTGCATCTTCTAAACTGTTCCATCAATCCTCTGTTCTGCTTTTTTGCCATCACACTGTTGTAATTATCACAGTATTAGTACTATGACTTCATTACGGATTGTGATGCCCCCTGCCTTGCATATGTTGCCCAGAATTCATTTTGCTATCCTAAGTCTCTTCTGGTTCCAAATGAATTTTACAACTGTTTTCTCTAATTTTGTGATGTTTGCTAGTGATATTTTATTTGGGATTACATTAAATCTGTATAGCAATTTTTGGAGTAGAGCCATTTTTACAATAGTGGTTCTTCTTATTAAAGAGCAAGGGATATGTTTTTATTTTCTGATATCGTCCTCAATCTCCTTTTTCAGAAAACTGTAGTTTTTAATGTACAGATCCTTTAGATTGATTATTAAATGTTTCATTTTTCATGCTCTTTTAAAAGGTGTTTTTACCCTAATTTGTCACATAGTGAATTTGTTATTTGTGTACCAGAATGCTACTGATTTTTACACGTTGACTTTGTATCCAGCTATATGACTAAATATGATTTTAAATCTATAAGTCTTTTGGTGGAGTTTTTAGAGTCTTCTATGTGAATATCATGTCATCTGCAAATAATGGTAATTTAACTTCTTACTTTTCTTTAGTTATTCCTTTTATTTCTCTTATCTAATTGGTCTGGCTCATTTTTTCAGAGCTTTATTAAATAGGGTTGGTGATAGTGGACATCTTTGTCTTGTTCCTGTTTTTAGCGTGAAAGCTTTCATTTTTGACACTTTAATATGTAGGGTGTTGGTTTGTCATAGAGGGTACTATGAGATTGAGATAAATGCCATCTATTCCAGTTTTCTGTAGGAAATTTAATCATGAATGAGTATTCAACTTTGTCAAATGCTTTTCCTGCATCTATTGAGATGATCATGTGATTTTTGTTTTTGACTCTCGTCATATGGTTGAACTATCCCTGAATTCTTGGAATAGATCTCACTTGGTGATAGTGTACAATCCTCTTAATGATTTGCTGTGTTCTGTTTCCCAGTATCCTATTGCTGAGCTTTGCATCTATGTTCATTAGTAAGATTTGCCTGTAGTTTTTTCTTTTGGCTGTGTCTTTCTTGATTTTGGTATCAGGTAACACTTTCCTCCATGAATGAGTTAAGAAGTAATTGTTCCCTTTAAATTTCATTAGAGAGTTTGAGGAGTAACGGCATGAGATGCTTCTCTAAATTTCTTATCGAATTTTTTTCACAACAAAATAGTCCTTTATTTACACTTTTGTGAAGTTGGTAATTATGACACTAGGTTGCCTAGCAATTTTGATAGCTAACCTTAACAGGATGTTCATCTCAGAAGTGAGGTAGCTTATTTGCTTTAGGTACTGGGCCAGGTCCCACCTACACTTATTTGTATTTTATTGTAGCCATAGGAGAGGTTAAAGCTGAGGAAGTCCCTGCTCCTAAAATCATGTTTATTAATGACAATTCTTATACCTTACATTTCCCATAAAAATGTTATAAGGTAGTTACACAACCTTAATCTTATTTTCTGGCTCCTTGAAGACCCAAAATCAGTCAAAGATTCTCCCCAGCTCTTCCTGGATTTGGTGTGATGTCTCTGAGCTGAGGATGTTTCCTTTTTTTTGTGGAACCTGGAACTGAACTCAGGCTGAGGGTGTTTCCCAAAGGCATAAAAACCACATACAGAAAATCTCAGGGGTTAAAAGCAGAAGGTTATTTGAATTTATTCACTTTACTTCTCTTTCTGAGGTAATAGTCTTCTTGAGTCCAACTGAAGTGAACGTTATGATCGAGACCTCCAAAATGAAATCACATTTGTTGGTTTTGGAACTCTTCTCATCTTCAGAAAGGCAAAATGAGAGCTGCATCTTAGAATTGCCACTGGATGCAATAAAATATGTGCTTTATTTTTATTAACATAGTTTGCATAAACTTATTATTTGAGCACTTATTTTTTATATCTAAATGCCCTTTATTTAAGAATACTATTCTGAAATTTTTAGTTGCATTAAACAGGAACTGAGTATAGTCACAAGTGATAGCAGTTACCTAAGCTAAAAATGAGAGCTCTATCAAAATAACTGTTGAGGAGAAATAAAAAATATGGTCATGTTTCTTGTGGTTCTGAGTATACAGAAGCAAGCTCCTTAAAAGGCGGAGTTGACCTTGAATGGGCTGGTCCTCTTCTTTCAGAACATGGGGGTGGAGAGGAAACCCAGCTCGAGGAGGAAGATACTGAGAAAAACACTTTGGTGAGTAGATGTTCCTCACTGGGAATACAGGACATGCATTGGGGGTAATATCTTAGTGGAAAATAAACTCAACCAAGGAAGGATGGCTAATATCAATACATCAGCTAATAACAAGTTCTGGAGGAAATGTGGGGAAAAAGAAACACTTCTCCACTGTTGCTGGGAGTGAAGACTGGTACAGCCAATTTGGAAATTAACATGGAGATTCTTTAAAAAGCTAGGATTGGATACCCTATTCAAGCCAGCCATTTTCCTCCTGGGCATTTTTCCAGAAACTGAAAATATACCACGGTGGTATGTGTGCTTCCATTTTTATAGCAGCACAATTTGTTATAGCTCAATCCTGGAAACAACACAGCTGCCCATCAACTAAGGAACAGATAAAGAAAATGTTATATTTTATTGTTATTAAAATATGAATGCAGTATTATTATTCAACTAGAAAACAGGATAAATTTGAGATCTTTCTCGGTAAGTGGATGCAACTAGAGATCATATTCTTAAGTGAAATAAAGCATACCTGCATGTGCAAACATCATATTGTCTCCTTAGTGTGAGAACCTGAAAGAGAAAATGGAATCTGAAGGGTGCAGGAAAAAAAGAATGAATTTATTCAAAAGGAAAGAGTTACTGAATTGAGGAAAAGGACAGGAGAGAATGTGGGAGAAAAGGATACATCTATGTGTGTAAGGATGGTTTAGACAACTGTACTGCGGATTTCTGCTGGTCTATGGAAAGAGGCAGATCATGTTTAATTTGTTTTGTATCCTTTTTACAATTGATTTTTTCCTTTCTGTCTTCTTAATTTCTTATATATTTCTTTCCTTTTTCTTTCTTCTACCAATTTTTCATGCCTATATCTGATAATGTGAACATTTTATTGGAAGACAACACCATGGACTGCAGCAAATTCATATTACTGTTTTAAGTGAAATTCTGTATCACTTGTAACTTTTCTGTTTTGATACTATTTTGTACTCTCTTTAAATTTTTTTGATAAAAGAAAATATCAAGGCATTCCATCTGTGCCTGTCAGATAAAGTGGAAGAAAAAATGTTCTCCTCTCATGACCTGCACTCCTGGCTGGGTTAGAGAGGTTTGACCACCACCTGGAGAAGAGGGTAGAGAACAAAACCCAAGCACTTAGCTTTGTTTTCAGCAGGGATAGATGACTAAAAACACATCTGAATTATCAAGATCTTCTGTGGGGGGGCCGAGGAGACGGCTCAGTAGAATAAGTGCTTCCCTGGCAAGTTCAAGGGTTTGAGTTCAATCCCCAGTCCCCCCTCCCCCAGGTATTGACCTGTGTAGTCTGGCCAGAGGAAGGCATACTAATGGTTATTAATTTTACTCATCCAGATAGTCTATCTGCTGCAAAATCTGTCCCAGGTAGGAATATCTGGATCAAGATATGGTTTGTCTCATGGAGGAATTGTCATCCCATGGTCTTATTGTAATGGAGGTGACAAGAACCTAGTGTTAGACAGAAGGTACTGCTTTTTGAGGATCAGTTAATGTCTCATACCTAGAGTCTCCTCTTTGACTGTTAACTTCAGGTTCCAGAAGGCTCTGGGGAACCACTTTATCATCTTTATCCTCAACCTAGAGGCAAAGGTAGGAGCCTGAGTGGCTGCTCCCATACAATTAGAAGAGGACTAAAAGGCATCCTTGGAAATGCAGGCTGACCCAGGGGTGAGAGGCCATCCTGGAAACACTTTCTGCCTACTGTACTATATACAACAGCTATGGGAGGATCCTTTCCTAAAACTTGAGGTTTAAACAGTTTTAATTAATATTTCTCCTGTTGTAAGCATTTTAGATGCATTTAGCTTAGTGCCATGGACCAGTTTCTCCAAAGCTCCTTTGACTGATCTAAGTGAGAACCACTTTCTGACTCAATTTTTTTCATTTCATGTCACCATTATCTGTTATGCCTCCAAGCACCATAGCCCAAACTTTGGTCTTAAGTAATCAATGAAAGACTTGATATGATTTTATCAGGTAGAACTTATTCTGCTTGTACCTTGAAGTCTTTGAATGTTGTTTCTATTAATTCATTTTACCCATTTGTTCTGTCCATATTTCAGTTTTTTGTAGAAGCTAATCCTGGCTTGAGAACTTTTATTCAAAATATCTGTTATTGTTTCCTCAATCTTTTCTTTGTTGATTGAAAATAATATTGCTTTAACTTCAGTTACTTATGATATAAGGTATTTTGGCTGCCCTACTAGGGACTATATCTTTTGGAAATATCTACCATCCTCAGTTCCTGACGTTGAGAATACTTAGGTTTCTCTTCTTGGATTTCTCTTCACCATGAGTAGAAAAATTTTGTTTGCAATTTTTTTGTGTGTGTGTGTGGAACCAGAGATTGAACTCAGGCCCTTGTGCTTGCCAGGGAAGCGCTTATTCCACTGAGCCATCTCCCCAGCCCAAAATTTTGTCCTCTTGAAGTTTCTATCTATATCTGTCCACCTTCTCATTGGCTGCCTCTCACCCTGTGTGCTTCTGTTGACTACTCCTCAAAACAAACATCCTTTAGAGATCACTGAAAGGCTTCATGCTGGTTTTGAATAAGGCTGAGTTTTACAAGTAGTTTATATTTTTGTTCAGTTATCCCTGAAAACTTTAGAAAAATAAGGGTTCAAGCCAGCATCAAAGTAAGAAATACAAAAAGATCAATAGTAGCTGTATGTATCACCAATTCTCATGATAAAACAGAACAATTAGGGTCTGATCACACTTTGGGAAGCAATGCTGCCGCAATGCTGCACACTCCTTCCTGGCATGCTTGTTGTACAGCTGAGGAGCAGTTCCAGGGTGAGGCTGCTTTAGCAGTTACCTGTACCAGTAAGTACTTACTGGATAAAATATTCTTTTTCTGGGGCTCACCATGCACCTAGCAACCAGTGTAAAACACTGCACAGCTGCAGGGATTAGTAGGGAAAAGGGGGATGGAATAGTCAGCCTCACACAACTTGGTACCCACCAGAAGAGACGTGAGCCTCTTTCTTGTGCTTTGTGTCCTAGAAGAGCATATATCTTCACCATTCCCAGGAAATGTAAAGCTCCCTCTCCAAGCCACCCTGCCACTTTTTTGGTTTTAAGAAGGCTGTGAATCTAACCCTAACCCTAACCCATAGAGTCTTACAGTTCTTATTTGTCCCAATCAAGGAACAGGTTAGGAAAATTGGTGGATGTGAAAGATTTTCATTTATTTGAGGTCAGAAATAAAAAGGAGAAGCATAAAAGAAATGCTCAGGGAGAAAGGGGTACTTTGAGAAACAGAGAGAATACAGATTCGGCAGGCAGGCTGAATCAGTGCTATAGCACAAATAGAAAAATGTCCCCAAGGTGACAGGATAAAAAAATCCCTACACATAAAGCACTACACAACCACCCCCAGTAAGTTGGGCTCTTGGAATTTAAAGGACACACACCTCCTGTGCTGAATCTCTAGGTGTGATTGACAGAGATGACTGACAAGGTGTTGAATCATCTTAGTGGCTCTCAGCACACTTTCTTGCCCTAGAATTCACCTGATCTTAAATACATGCTGACCAGTAGCACACATTTGTGAAGCCTTAGTGAGGTTTTAGTATGGTGAAGGTAACCCAAGTTCAGCTAGGGGACCCATTGTGCATGTGTTGTCACCTAGAACATCAGGACCTCCTGAATTGTTGTTATGTAATTTTTTGCCTCAAACTATGGAAGGAGAAATACCCCTAGAGAGCTATTTAAAAATTAAATGGAGAGCTGGGCATAGTGCTGCATGCCTATAATTTTAGCACTTGGGAGGCCCAGGCAGAAGTATTGTGAGTTTATAGCTAACCTTACTACATAGTGAGTTTAAAGATGATGTGAACTATATGGCAAGACTCTGTCTCAAATAAATAAATAAATATATATATATATATATATATGTATGTATATTAATTAATTAATTAAAATAAAAGTAGAAGTGAGTGGCTTCCTGAGCTCCACTGTTTCTAACTGTAGTCTTGATTGGTGGCAAAGTTTTCCTACCTACAGTGTAGGCCTTCTATGTGCTGTACCTCCTGTGGCATTTTGATAGTCTTTTTTTTTTTTTTTTTTTTTTTTTTTTTTTTTTTTTTTTTTTTTTTTTTTTTTTTTT
>PVKA01049912.1:0-13017 GCA_004027165.1 Ctenomys sociabilis | reverse complement strand
TTTTTTTTTTTTTTTTTTTTTTTTTTTTTTTTTTTTTTTGTCTTTTTGAGACAGGGTCTCGCTATGCAGTTCAGGCTGGCTTTAAGCTCACTTTGTAGCTCAGGCTGGTCTCGAACTCACAACAATCCTCCTGCCTCAGCCTCCCGAGTGCTGGGATTACAGGCATGCGCCACCACGCCCGGCTTTTGTTTTATTTATGATAACAAAGTAGATTTACTCATTCAAAAGAAGACTAAAAAAATTGTGCTTAGGTATCAGAAAAAAGGCCTGCCTAATACTGTTTGGTTTTCTTTGGCGGGGGGGTGTATGTTTTCAGAACCAGGACAATCCCACAATTGAGGAAATGGACTTCCTAGACGCTTTGAAGAGGGTCCAGCCTTCAACATTTCGAAGTGCCATCGGGCTGCTGGACCTCAGGCCTGTGGGCTGGGAGGAGATCGGTGGCCTTGAGGATGTAAAGCTGAAGCTAAAGCAGGTGAGTGACCCGCTCAGTCAGTTGAGTGTCGTGGAGTGCTCTGCACTTTTATGGTGAGTTGGTGCACAGTGACACACCAGACCCACATGGCAGAACTCACCTTTGAGATCTCCCACCTCAACCCTTGTCCTGTGTGTTTTTTGCTGTAGAGTCAACAACCTAGAACAGGGGTCAGCAGATTTTCCTGCAAGGAATAGTGATCAGGGTTGGGAGCCTGGTGAGCTTCCATTCTGCCGTTGTGGTCAGGAGCAGATATGGGACAGGGGCCGCTCGGCTGCGGTGGCTGCTGGCTCTGCATCAGCAGCCCAGTGACCGTGTTGGAGGATGTGGCCAGGAGAGTCTCATGCATGGGATCTTTTCCTTGTCACCCATCCCAACAGTGCTGTGTGATAGCTGTGGACAGAACATGCACTGTGAATAACCTAGGACAATGGCATGTGTGGGGGGGACACAGTTAGAGCCAGTGCTGTGCCTTTCCTTCATCCTGTGGCAAGGCCTGGACCTAGGACCTCAGGCTGCTGTGTAGGAGCAGTGCCACATGGCCAGCCAGTGCCACTTTGTCTAAGACGTTTACACGTCCTTGAATTTCGCTGTCCCATCCATTGCAGATACCAAAGGACAAGTTTTCAGATTGGCCTGGGCTGACCCTGCTTTAAGGAGCCAGGTTTTCTAGCTCCAGGGAGCCCTGGTCTGTAACTATGGTTTATATGTGTTCGTTTTAACAAGGAGCTGCACATGCAGCAAGTCCAGAATCCTTGGCTCCAGGAGCAGGGCTTTGTCTCAGACCCTGATTTCTTCTGCATTGTCTCTAATCTACACAGCTGCTTGAGGGATGTAGCTTGCTTGCCTGGGGGCGCCTTCCTTTGCCTGCCGCTCAGACTGGCACTCAGGGCCTCTGTGTGTCCTCCCCGAGTCTGAGTCCATGGTCACTGTGCCGAGGCCTCAGCTGCTACCTGCAGCTGTGAACTGCCATCTGCAGCACCCACGTAGGTGCCTCAGTCTCAGGACTCCTGAGTGGCTTCGGGCTGGCTCCAGGCTCTCACGCTCAGGGTTGGGAGCCATGCCAGCCACCTCACACCAGTCACTCATGCCTGACCTGGGCTTCCTCCTATATGTACCTGTTCCATGCCCCAGAGCAGCCTTCAGGGCATTGTGCCTGGATCCCTGCAGACTGCTCTCCTGAGCTATCCTGTGTCTTGTGTTCGTTTCCCCTGGTGCTGTTTTCTGCCTAGGTTGCTGGCTTAGGAAGCTTAGCTAGAGGGCATGTGGCCTGGGCTTCCCTTTTCTCACAGAGGTAGCATCGGTAGTTAAGAGCAAGTGTGATGTGGTTAAATTAAATTGCCTGGGTCCCCTGGCGCGGCTGCGGCATGAAGAAGCAGGTGGGTGAGAGCTCCATGCTACATCCCTCCTGTGCCCGAGTTCCTCCATCCATGAGACTATGGCAGCAAAGCAGCTGCATCACCTGTAGTCGGACTCATTCACAATTTACCTAGTGTTTGTTGAGTAGGTATCATTCTAGATGCTGAGGTTTTAGAGGGAACTTTCTAGCAAGAGCAGAACAACCAACCGAGCCTGGGAGAACGAGAAAAACTAATAAGCACTCCAAAAGTAAAAGGTGGGCCAGGTGTGGTGCTGAATGCTGTGATCCCAGCACTTGGAGCTGAGGTAGGAGGACCACTGCAAGCTTGAGCCAGCCTGGGCTAGGTAGTGAGCTCAAGGTTAGCCTGACCTACATAGCAAGACCCTGTCTCAAAAGAAAAAGAGAAAAAGAAAAGTGAAAATAAAAAATGGTGGTAGTATGGAGTGGGCAGGGAAAGGCCACTCAGCAGAGAGCCATGTTGAGGAAGGGCCCTGCAGGGCAGATGGGCTGGGAGGGCACTGACCGATGGGTGTAAGGTCCTGGGCACCAGAAGTGCTGTGGCCTGAGAAGCCTAGCCAGGGTGCGGCCGAGGGAGGGTGAGGGTGGCAGGGCTCTGAGAGACCCTCAGTCTCCATCTCTGCTCCACACAGAGCGTCGAGTGGCCCCTGAAGTTCCCTCAGGCCTTTGCCCACATGGGGCTCACACCGCCCCGAGGCATCCTGCTCTATGGGCCGCCTGGCTGTGCCAAGACAACCCTGGTGCGGGCGCTGGCCACCAGCTGCTGCTGTGCCTTTCTCTCACTGAGCGGAGCGGAGCTCTTCTCGCCTTTTGTTGGCGATTCAGAAAAAATCATGGCTCAGGTTTGTTCCTTTCCTGTGTGGTTATGCTTGCTCTCTACTTCTTGCCTCAAAGATAAGCCTTATTTTTGAGGAAAATGACAGCTGGCTGTGGTGTGCACACTGTGATCCAGGACTTCCGAGGCTGAGGCAGGAGGCATGCTGTCAGTTCTCGGCCAGCCTGCACTTAAATTTAACATTATTGCTTTTGAAATTTCTTAACTAGCTGTCCTTTGAAAATATCTAACTTCTACATAATACTTGATTATTCCTTGTTTCATTTCATTTCCCATTCTTTTTTTTTTTTCTAAAGGCTTTTTTTTTTTTTTTTTTTTTTTTTTTTTTTTTTTTTTTTTTTTTTTTTTTTTTTTTTTTTTTTTTTTTTTTTTTGTCTTTTTTTGAGACAGGGTCTCACTATGCAGTTCAGGCTGGCCTTAAACTCACTTTGTAGCTCAGGCTGGTCTTGAACTCACAACAATCCTCCTGCCTCAGCCTCCCGAGTGCTGGGATTACAGGTATGCGCCGCCACACCCGGCTTTCATTTCCCATTCTTGAGCATTTGCATTTCTGCTTTATATTTTGAAAATTATACACTGTAATGCAGAGCACACGCCTTCATGTCACTCACGTGAACGCTGGCTTTCTGACATTTCCCTTAACAACAGGTATTTCGACAAGCGAGAGCGAACACGCCAGCAATTGTGTTCTTGGATGAAATTGATTCTATCTTGGGATCTCGCTTGGGCGGCAGCGCAGAATGTGGTGTTCAAGAACGGGTGCTCTCTGTCCTCCTGACCGAACTGGATGGGGTTGGACTGAAGACAGCAGAGAGAAGAGGAAGTAAAGCAGACCCACAGGGTAAATACCGGAGCTGCAAAAGCGCAAAGGTATTTGTGTGGCCCGGACTCCAGAGCCTGGGCCAGACAACGCCCAACCCCTCCTGTGTTGCTTTCTTGTGCTGAATCTCCTAGAGGGATTTCTGTCATTTGGCAAGAACAATTTAGCCAGGAAAGGTGAAATAATTTTATATTAAATTATCTTAAATATGTATAAACATGAATTTTATTTATCCTCAGCATGGGCAATTGACTTATTAATGGAAAAAGGAGTTGATTCTCATTTCTGTATTATAACAGCTATCTTTCCATCTATTTTTGGAATTTCAGCATCATAGTAATTGAGTCCCCCTGCGGAATGGTCCCCAAGCAGTGCTGACTGACATGACACTCGAGCAGTGCTGCCTCCTCTGGAGTCTCCTCCAGAGAATTTTTTGTGCTTCCCTTATCCCTGGTGATTGTTTTTCTCGTTTTTTCCCCCTCTTGTTCTTATCTTTTTCTCATTGTAAAAATTGCCCCATCAGAGGAGTGTGTTAGCTCCTTAGGAACATCGTGCCTGTTGTCAGAAGGGACAGAGAAGCTGTATAGTCTGAGTTCCTCGTAGTACAGGCATTCTCTAAGCAGCATCCACCACACGTTTCCTGGCTGTTAGGAAGTGTGTGAGAGCCATACTCGCTATGTGGAGAGAATCACATCCCTGAAGGACCACTGTGATTCTTCAGTTCAGAAAACTGTTTCATTGCTTCACGGGCATAAGCCTTTGCCCTGTATATACTTTTACATGATTATTTGTGTAGCTAAAGTTTAGGTTCATTATTACTTCCTCCTCTGGAAAGAAAAGTCAGAGGAGGAGGACACAGCTCAGGATGAGCTGCTCTGTACACACAGCTGGTTACAGTGGCCTCTGTCTGTGGTAGCCTGGGTCAAGCATGTGATCTGCAGGAGGGGTGCATGAGCAAGCAACCGGGAAAAAGCTGCCCAGCCCCAAACAGACCTGACACGTGCCTTGGAGCAGTTTCTGTGACCAGCAGTCCCTGGCCTGACCTATTGTTTTCTTTCAGAATTTGAAGATGCTTTCAATCGAAATGTCATGATTGTTGCAGCCACAAATAGGCCTGACGTGATAGATGATGCCCTGCTGCGCCCTGGGAGACTGGACAGGATCCTCTACATCCCCCCTCCGGATCAGCAGGTAGTGAACCCATATGGTGCCCTTCACAGCACCTTGCCTCAGTTGGCTGTTGGCCATCCATGAGGCCCTGCTTTTGGAGAAGTCTGAGCCTGGGCGATGGATCAGGCAGCACCCTCAGGTCACAGTGCAGCTGGGCCCTGTGAGGAACCTGGCCCTGGTCGGGCAATGAGCCCACTGTGCCCCTCCCAAAGTCTCTCCCCCTCCCCCAGGGACCACTTCAGGGGAGGAGGTTTGAGGGTTTCAGGGCTTAAAATACTTAAATGCCTGGGCCGGCCAGATAGCTCAGCAGACTTAGGCAGATGCAAGGACTGGGGTTCAGTCTTCGGCTGTATGCTGAGACATGACTGAGACTGGGTGTGGTGGTGTGTGCTTATAATCCCAGCATTTAGGAGGCTGAATTACAGGAGGATCACTACAAGTCCAGTCTGTGTAGTGAGACCCTATAGACCCTGTACTAAAATACATAAAACCAAAAAAAAAAAAAAAAATTTAAATGCCTGTGGTCCTTTCCAGTTATATCTGGTAATCTGTGCACTGCATCTTCAACTGTTCCAGTAGCACTTTTTGTACCCAAAGAGAGATTCATTTTTCTCTTAAAGAGCTCTGCAAGCTGAGTGTGGTGGTGCACACCTGTAATCCCAGCATGTGGGAGGCTGAGGCAGGCAGGTAACTGAATTCAAGGAGAGCCTGGATGACACAGCAATACCCAAGACTGTGGAGACTCTAAAAATTAACTTTTTTTCACTGTTTTTTTTGTTTCGTTTTGGCAGAACTGGAGAGTGAACTCATGCTCATGTACTTGCTAGGGAAGCACTTATCCCTCTGAGCCATCTCCCCAGCCCCTAAAAATTAATTTTAAAATTGTTATTTATTTTCCTCATGCCATTTTTGTGCCATTGTTATGTGGGCCACCAATGGCTTAATCTTTCCTACCTTTCAGAATCAAGAAGTGATTTTACTTTTGAGTCCCACATGTGTGTCCTTGTATTCACAAATGTACATTTTCTGTGCTGTGATAGAAAAGTAAAATGTTTTAGCACATCATTGTGTCACATGTAAATGTCCTAAAATTATAATTGCATTGTTTTTCCATCTTTTCCAGGGCAGGCTTTCTATTTTAAAAGCCTGTACAAAGAATATGCCAATAGGGGCTGATGTTTCCTTAGAAAACCTAGCTGCAGACACACATTTCTTCTCTGGAGCTGATCTTAGAAACCTCTGCAGAGAAGTAAGTTCCTGAGTAGTGGAGGGTCTGTGGCCCAGAGCGTGTCTTTGTGTGGTCGGGTTTCCTTACATGTGTGCTGGCCACAGTCAGCAGGAGACCGGGCTGTGGCCCTCAGGGCACGTGGGCTGCCGGCACATCTTGCAGTCCTGGATGCTGAGGTCCCGAGAGGCTGAGGTCCTGTTGCAGATTTAGAAAAGAAGGGAGTTGAGGTTGAGGCTGCCATTTGCACAGGGCAATGACTGAGCCTGCCAGGGTGGCTGGAGGGCTTTGGAGAGGAAACGTGAGCAGGAAGAAGAGCGGCTGCTTGAGTGGGATATACTGCAGGGATGCGTGGGGAGAGACAGGTCTGGTCTTATGGTGGAGGAAGGCAGGAGATCATCCCAGAGAAGCAAGCAGAGGCTAGCTCGGAGAGGTCCTGGTAAGCCCTGGAAGGTACCTGGTTTCATTTTGAAGGGAGAAGAAGCCATTGTGGGTTGTTGGTTTTCTGTAGGCTTTCACTAAATGCAACATGCAGAAAAGGCCCATCACAGGCCTCAGTTACTGAATTATGATGAGAGCTTATTTGGAGGTTCTAGCAGGGGAGCGCAGCTACTCATATACCCTTGACCGAGGAACGGTCCTCCTCTATCGGGGGTGGTCGTCCTCTTCGACCAAGCACGCAGCTTCAGGAGGGACGCACATGGATCATTGAGGGAGGAAGGGGACACCCGCCTAGCCAGCCAGATCAGCCGAATCAACCCTGGCGATCAATGGGGTGACCGATGTCGCAGCCAGATTGCCCTCACATCCACTGAATTAATGTAATGTGATCACAGCGTTATAATCACCACTCGGAGCGGAGAGGGAGGGTGTTCTCAGCTCTGGGTCCTCCCCTGTGCCCTCCACGCCAGTCAGTAGCCCCTCCTGCCGGAGCTGCTGGCCCATGTGGACAGCCTGCTCTACCATGCAGGAGTCGGCCTGTGCTCTGCGCATAGCCATGGCTTTGGTGTTCTGTGCCGTGGCCTACATTTGTTGCCCTGTTTTGACTAGTGAACATTTGGGTTTCTGCTCTGCTGTTGCTGGGAGCTGCCTCACACATGTCTGCTGTGTGTGTGTGTGTGTGTGTGTGTGTGTGTGTGTGTGTGTGCAGTGTTGTGTGTTTCCCGTATGTGCGCAGCTCCAAGCAAAACTGCTGGATCAGAATGTGTGGGTCCCTTGTGATCAGTGCTGTCCAAAACCTTTCCTATTCCAAGTTCAAAAAGATTTTTCTTTTAAAAAAATATATGTGGTCGCCTAATGTGAACAGGCTGATCCAAACCTGTAGCATGTAAAGTTTACATCAAGTTTTGTTCCACTAAACACCATACTGCCGAGAACCTGGCCCAGAACACGTCTGCCCTCTCACATGGAGCACCCTCAGCCATCCTCTGCCACTTCCTGGAGCACTTCCGGGAGTCCTCTTTCCTGAGTGTCTTTACAGCTTGTGTTTTATCACATTGCTGCTCCAACAGAAAGATAGCTTATGAAAAGGAGACACTGACCTGGCACACCTGTGGGTGCACACCTGTAATCCTGGCACATGGGAGGCTGAGGCAAGAGGGTCACAAGTTCGAGGCCAGCCTGAATTACACATGGAAACCCTGCCTAAAAAAAAAAAAAACTTCTGTCTTCATCCCCTGTCCATGTGGGGCTGGCACCAAGCAGCTGCTGGCTCTTCTCAAGTGTAAATTACTATGAAAGGAAAGTGTTCAAAGTTGACATGACTCAGGCAGCAGGTAGCCACGAGAGCACAGCTGAAGACACAGAAGTAGGCATTTTGTCTGCCTCAGAAAGGGACAGAAGCGGAACAGTAAGTGTTCCAAGGGAGGCAGAGAGAGAGCTTTGCAGGTGATCCGTGGCCTCGTGTGTGTGTGTCACTGTAGTAAAAGTGCGCCATGTTTGCGGTCAGAGCCTGCCTGTGCGCATTGTCCTGGTTGCTCTTCCTGTGGGAGGCCAGTTTTCACACAGGAGAAATTCTGCTCTAAGTGGGTTTTCAGTCACTTGTGTAACTTTTTAGTCATGTGTTTGGAATCCCAGGAAGGGACACTGCCTCTGCATTCAGATCTCAGTGTCACTGCTGATGCCCCTTTGAAGCCAGCAGTGATGCATGGTGCTTGTCTCCCCCAGGCGGCCCTATTGGCTCTTCAGGAAGACGGGCTGGATGCCACCACCGTGACTTGTGACCACTTCCTGCAGGCGCTCGGGACTGTGAGGCCGTCTTTGCAGCACACAGACTTGGCTGTCTATGAGAAGTTATTTAAGAAAGACTGCTTTGCTACCCTGGAAGACAGTTGAATACAGAGGATTCTCAGTCATTCATATTGATTGAAAAGTGAACTTGCCTATAAATGATAACTTTACATCTTCAGAGCTTGTTTATATGTTTGGTAAATTAAAAAAAAAAAAGCCTATGCCTGGTGAGCTGTGGCTTATCTCATTTCTGAAAGGCCTGAGCTCTGGGGCATCCGTGCGCTCAGGCCTGCCCACCACATCCTCTGTCCCCAAGGGCTGCGGCCTACACATGAGACAGTGCAGTCAGGGACTCTGCAAGGAACACTGGTGACGAACTTCAGTCTGCTGCCCTGTAGGTCTCACCGCTGTCCTGAGCATGGCAGGTTCTCTGGTTTCCCACACCAGGCTTGGGCCAGGGATCCCACGTCACCTGGAACTGCCTTTGGCTTCTCAACCTGAGGCCACTCTGCTCCTCATAGACATAGAGCAGTAGCTTCATAGAACAGTGCTCTCCTGGTTTGTGTGGGCCATGCCAGAGCGTCTGTCCTTGAGGCGCAAGGGTGTCCTCTAGGGGACACGATGGCATTGACAGCCATCTGGGGGCTACAGTGGGCCTTTGCACTGGGGCTTCAGTCAACAGGCCTGACAGGCTTCAAAGGAATGCAGTGAGCATGGTGTGGAATGTTAGGGAAACAGCACGTAGCTGTTGGGAGTTTCCATTTCTAAGTGCAGTCAGCTGGGGGGAGACTTGCTTGATTCATAGGCATAAAACCCAATTTAAGATTATTCTAACAGACTTTGAGTCATAGGAAAATCCTTAAGAATCTTATTAGGATTCTTTTTTTTTTTTTTTTTTTTTTTTGTCTTTTTGAGACAGGGTCTCACTATGCAGTTCAGGCTGGCCTTAAGCTCACTTTGTAGCTCAGGCTGGTCTTGAACTCACAACAATCCTCCTGCCTCAGCCTCCCGAGTGCTGGGATTATAGGCATGCGCCACCACGCCCGGCTTCTTATTAGGATTCTAAACCTTGTTCCCTGCCCATTGCTTGCTTGTTTGAGACAGGGCCTTGCCATGTAGTTCAGTCTGGCCTTGAACTCACTATGAAGCCCAGGCTGGCTTGGAGCTCACAATGATCTTGCCTTAGCCTCTGGAGTACTGGGATTATACACATTACCCCTGGTTACAATGTTTTTTTTAAAATGCTATTTTTAAGAGCACTTCCAGGGCCCGCAAAATGGCTCAGTGGATTAAAGTGCCTGCAAGCAGGTGCAGGGGTCAGGGGTTCGATCCCTATGCCTGCCATGCCAGCCTCACCCTCAGGGTGTGCTGTGACTGTAATTGAGACTGGACATGGTCATGCACGCCTGTAATCCCAGCTCTTGGGAGGCTATAAACGGGGATCAGTACCAGTCTGATCTAGTATTGAGACCCTGAACACCCTGTAGACCCTTCCCTAAAACACGGGGGGGTGGGGGGGAAGAGCACTCCAAATATACATTAAAGGGGCTGGGAAAATAGCTCAGTAGAATAAGTGCTTGCTTGGTAAGTGCAAGGGTCTGAGTTCAATCCCTGGTTCCTTAAAAAAAAAAAAAAATACACGTTAAAAAAAAAACACCCACTACCTATTACCTTATGCAGAATTTGCTTAGATTTTACTTGAACTGTTTTTTTTGTTTTCTGAACTGGGGATTGAACTCAGGCCCTTGTGCTTGCCAGGGAAGCACTTATTCCATTGAGACATCTTCCCGGCCCTTGAACTATTATTTTCAAGTAAATGCCAGGTGGGCTTTTTCCTGGCATTTTTTCCATACAGTCCAGGAGGAGGAGAGGAGCATGGTGGGGTGGAGTCCTAAGGCCATCTCCACATCTAGGGACCTAATGCAGAGGGCCCTGGCTCGGGTGGTCTAACTAAAAATTTTTCAACTTGAGGATGGTGCTGAAGCCAGCGTCTGTCTTCCAGTCGGCCCAGTGGGCGCCATAACTTTGGATCTAAGCAGCTGCTCCTAGTCACCGGCGGAGGTGGACACGCCACAGGCTGTGGGGCCCCACAGCCTCGCCCCACCTGGGCACCACTGCAGCTGTGGCCTGGGCGTTTGGCCGGGCCTGCATCACCCATCCGGGAGCCTGTGTTCCCTTAATGCCGCTCCGTGTCTGGGTGCGAGTCAGGCTACCCTTTTCCCCAAATGTCATTTGTAGCTGGTTTATTTGTGGGACCAAATAAGTGCCCCACCAACCACTTGTTTGCTCAAGTGCCCCCACTTATTTTTTTTCAGACTGGGTCTTGTTATGTAGCTCAGGTTGGCCTTGCTTATTGTTGTTACATTTTATTTTTTATGATACTGGGAAATGAACTCAGAACCACGTGCTTGCTATGCTGCTGAGCTAAATCCCCAGTCTCCCCCGCACTCCCTCCATTTGGACTTAATTCCTTTCTTGCCACCAAGTCATGTCCTGGGGTAGAGTTCTTTATCAGCATAAATTGTAAAACACCTTGAGAAGGGACTTATAGCACAGCAATTTGCACACCCATGTTTACAGCAGCACAGTCTGTGATAGCTAAATCCTGGAGACAGCCCGCATGCCAGTCAACCAATGAATGAAGATGTTCTTTTATATGGTGAAGGGATGAAGAAGGATGTGCTTGAGACATTTCCAGGTAAATGATGGGCCTTGAGAACATACTCTTAAGTGAAATAAATCAGACACATATGGAAATACTGCATCGTTTCTAATGAAACCCAAATTATAAATAAGAATCAAAATGTATATAATACCAGCACTTGGGAGGCTGAGGCAGGAGGATTGTTGTGAGTTCGAGACCAGCCTGAGCTACAAAATGAGCTCAAGGCCAACCTGTATAGAGCGACCCTGCTCAAAAAGACAAAAAAAAAAAAAAAGATAAAAAAATCCATCGTGTCCCATCCCTGAAATGCCTTGTGCCTTGACCACCACAAAAGGGCTCCACCTTCTGAGAAGTGAACTGACCAGCGCCGTTCTGAGCCCACAGGCACAGGCTCCCTGGGGTAAGTCACGACTTCCTCATGTAAGAGTCCTTTCTCTTCCTGCCTTTCCTGGGCCCCCTTTCCTCTCGTCCTTTATTCCTTCCTTCAACCCTTCTTCCTTCCTAAAGTAATTTACTGTTGACTTTTAAAGCAAAGATCCTCCTGACAGAAGCAGGCTTAGCAATCTAGTGTTCGGCCAGGGTCCAGCTGCGTCTGGCCGCTTCCCTAAAACGGAATCCTTTTCAAGGAAGACGTGAGGCAGGCTGCTGGTTTAGGGGAGAGATGACAAAGCCAGCCTCAGATTTGTCTTCAGAAACAGGTTCTTGCTATGTAGGTCAGGCTGGCCTGCAGCTCGCAAAGATGCACCTGCCTCAGCCTCCTGTTCTGGGATTACTGAGGGCGTGCTTCTCCACGCCCGGGTTGGGGCCCTGGTTTTTTGTTTTTGTTTTTTCCATTAAAAATACCAGAGTTGTCCGGGCGTGGCGGCACACGCCTATAATCCCAGCACTTGGGAGGGAGATCATTGCGTTTGAGACCAGCCTGGGTTACAAAATAAGATCAAGGCCAGCCTGAACTTCATAGCGCGGTCCTGCCTCAAAAAGACACAAAAAACAAGCCCCCGGGGGAGTTATCCTACCTGAAGGATGATTTAGGATTTCATTACTGCCTTGCGTGCGCATCTGCAGCCTTTACTATGGTGGCATAACCCTCAGCCCCTCGCTTGCGCCTGGAGCCGCCCCGGAACCCCTCCGTCCCTTCCTCGGACAAGATCCGAGATGGTTTCTCGGCGGCGTCTGGACCTCCGCAGCCGGCCGAGCGAGCGCGGGCGTCCCGCAGGGGGCGCGCGAGAGCAGAGAGGCGGCGCCCGCCCGCGTGACCCCGGGGCTCCCGAGCCGCCAGCGGTTGCGGCCAGTATAAAAGGCGCGAGGCGCCGCCGGGACCCACAGCAGCATCCTTGTCCGCGACCCGCAGCGAGCTTGCCGGTAGAGCAGCCCAGCCCAGCCCAGGTTAGCGTCCCAGCCCGGTGGTTCCTCCCCAGGTTAGGATCCGGCTAGGTTGGTGCCCGCCAGGTTGGGTCCCAGCGGCCCAAATCCTGATCAGTATCCTGGATTTTTGTTTTTTCTTCTAGGCTTCACACTCTACGCTGAAGTCATCATGGGTGTTTTCCAAATCCTTATGAAGAAGAAAGAGGTAAGCTTTTATTTTATTTTATTTTTTTGAGGTCAGCTTTCACAGGAATGGCAAGTCTTGCCTACAAAGATTCCCTTTTATTTTACTTATTTTTTTGGCGGAACCCGGGATTGAACTCAGACACTTGCGCTTGCTAGAGAAGCCCTTATTCCACTGAGCCATCTCCCCAGCCCCAAGGGCTTCCTATTAGAGGTGAAATGATGGTAGCGTTTGAAGACCACACACACAGGACGCCTCCACGCACCCACCCTGCGCACACGCACCTGCCCTGCCTACACTGCGGGCCTGTAGCTGCACCTCTGAGCTCCCCCCTGTCCCCAGCTCATCCCTCTGGCCGTGATCATGACCGTGGCGGCCTGCGGAGCCTCGTCCTTTGCAGTGTACTCCTTTCAGAAAACCGACGTGATGTGAGTGGGGCTGGCCCGCGGCGGTGGTGACCTGGGGTGGGCGTGAGGTCGGCTTCCTGTTCTGGGAAGGCGAAGGGCAGAGAAACATCCTGATGTTTGAAAGATGACTCAGTTCTGTTAGGGACACTGGCCTCTTCCTTGTGTGTGGGTGAAAACCCTTTTGCTCCCTGTAGGAGGTCTGATACTTGTAAACTGAAGTCTAAGAATTAGTTTTTAATTTTTTTTTTTTTTTTTTTTTTTTTT
>PVKA01049911.1:0-13001 GCA_004027165.1 Ctenomys sociabilis | reverse complement strand
GATTTTACAGACCAATCACAATCATACACGTGTTCAGATGTCATTGGTAGGATCATAAAAACGGCGGGCTTTTCCCTGGATAGGAGGAGCCCAGGCACGGCAACAAGAACCAGAAGCCGGATGTAAGCGCCATCTTGGCAGACACGATGGGCGGGGGAGCGAGGAGCGGTCGCCATCTTGGAATGGCTCCCGACATCAGCCAACATTTTGGCCTTATCCTTTCAAGGTCAGCGAAGATTCCAGATACAGGAGAACCTGTATTGTAACATCATGGAACTCAGTTGTGCCCCAAATTTTCTGATCAAGGAGATTATGAAGCAACAGAAGAATTTGATCAATGATCTATAGTGTGCCTAAAGACAGTAACATGGAGAGAAATCTTTCTCTCAGGCTTTCACAGAGAGCAAACTGGTCAAGCAATGGCCGTGACTCTTCCACATGACTGACACTGACAAAAATTGTACAAACTTTGGTACAGGGTTAAGGATAAACCCTGAGAGGACTTCACTCACTTCATCAGATACAAAAGTTACATTTCTTGTTATATAGGTCTTGCTTTGTCTTGGTCTTAACCATTCAGTGGAAAAGTATAAAAATGTGGTATATGAAGTAAAGCCATATTAATATACTGAGCTTTGAAGGGCTCAAATCAACAACTTCTGCAGATAACCCACTACTATTGTGAACTGCTGGACTGCATTGGGTAGGTTTGCTGAATTCATGCACCAATAGTATTTAGATGCCAATGGAATACCTATATGTGACATTACTAAACAAGAAAAGGGGCTAGAAAGAAAGGACCTTTTGTATTTGTTTATACGGTATAGTTAGAATAGATATACAGCTACTTTCACTTAAGTCAATGAGAAGAAAGATTTGTACTAATAGCGTTTGGACAGGATATCCCATCTGCCTCTTGTACTATGGATAGCTACTAAGAAGATAACAATGTACAATGTATTAATTATTGAAACTGTCCTATTAATCATCTTTGAGACTATCTCATTGATATCTGTTTCTCAATAAAAAATGTTTTAAAGAAATTTATAAGAAATTAAAAAGAAGAAAAAATTAAGCATTAACTACTTCTTTAACTAGATTAGCAGAAATCAACAGTAGTTATCCAAACTATCATTTATATATACATAAATACATCTTTTTTCTTTCTTTCTTTCTTTTGGAGGGGCTCTGGGAAGAAAAGAACCCTTCGGTAATGTTGGTGGGAGTGTAGACTAGCACTATAGCACTATGGAAATCAGTGTGAAGATTCCTCAGAAGGCTAAGCTTAGATGTCCTATTGAACCCAGTTATCCCCATCCTGGGTATTTTCCCAGAAGAATTAAAGACCACATACCACAGCAATATATGTGCATATATGTTTATAGCACCACAATTTGTCATAACTAAATCATGGAAACAACCCAAATGCCCATTAACTGAGGAACGGGTCAAAAAGATGTAGTATTTTTACACAATGGTGTATTACTCGCCTGTAAAAAAGATAAACTTGAGCCTTCCATGGATAAATGGATGCAACTAGAGACCATGTTATAAGTGACATAAATGAGACCCACATGTGTGAACATCATATTGGTTTGCTACTGTCAGAACTTGGAGGAGTAAATAAAATCTGAAAGGTGCAATAGCTACTGTGAGAGAGAAAGAAACTGTTCAAAGGAAGGAACAACTGGGATAAGGAAAAGGACAGACCCTCCTCTGAAAGCTACCATATAAAATACTCAGAAAGCCCTGCTTGTTCATTCATTAATGTTTGTTTGTTTGTTTGACTTAGCAAAAGAGATTATACAATGTTGGTTTTCCAGGTAAGAGCAAGCTAGTACAGATAGCCGATGACAAATAGCAGAATGGATGAGTGGGGAATTTTGCTTAAGGAATGGATAATTTGTCCATTTTATGTAACATTTGTAACTGATGTGGGTCACTGGTATTCATTTTGCATATACTACAACAGTTAAAATGGAGCAAATCATATAAAGTTTGATCAACATGTTCTTTTCCTCTTCAAAATAACCCCATAATAATGAAAAGTTTATAGAGATCATTTTTTTAAAAAAAGCAGGTATACCAGATCAGGCTAGCCACCAGCTGGTATTTTTAAAGTAAAGGAACATGATAGCACAATAACGATCATTCACAAAACTTATTAAATATAGAAGAAATATAATATCCACTTGAACCAAGCTCAACAATCTATTGTGCACAGTTGGGCCACTTTCTTTTCATGAAGAATAAGATCCTGTCAGACCTTTACTGCTGACATTTAAATCACACACTGGCTCTGGTTTCCTAAAATCTAAACATACTAAATATCTATGCTACACTTAGTCCTGAAAATGAAGTTTTCTGGCTTAACTAATTTAAAAAGAAAACCTTTTTATTTCTCACAGGAAGAGAAATAAAAATATATTGGTGCTATTTCTAAATTCTAATCTGCCTTTACCATTGACACATTTTTTCATCATATTTTTTAATAAAACTAAGTTACTGTTGAAATTGGTAAACATTTTCAAAGAGTTGTCCTCAATAAAGTAGAAAATACTTCTTCTCAACTACTTAGTTACATATCTAGGTTGTATTAATCTTGTGACTCTTCTGCCCCATTTACCATGAACCTGCTGAGAATGTCAAGGTAACATTGTTCCCTGCCTTGGACTGAATTGTAAAGGGGAGATGGATATACAAACAAGCAATTAACGTTGTGACCTGAATAACAGTGAGGAGAAAGTGTAACACAGAACCACAGGAAAGAAAAGCACAGGGCTCTGGCTGAAGATAATCAACAAAGACTGACAGAAACATAACATCAGAGGGCTCAGGAGATAAATTTTAGGAACATGGTTCAGGTGAGCTGAGTGATCTATGAGTTTCCGGGTTATGAATGAAAAGGAGGGCAGAAGCGGGGAGACGAAATGAATGCTTTCTCTTCCGCCTTTCCAAATGCAACTGCTACTGCTCTGGTGAAGTCGATTGTCACTTGCAAAGGATCAGAGAACCCCAGTTTTGCCTTCTCCTCTGCCCATTACTAATCTCTTCCTGCCGCTCCCTTCTCACAGACCAAAGCTCCTAAATCCCTTCTGCCTCACTTGGTATGCAGAAGAAAGGCTGAATGATAAAAAGCTATTCAAACAGCACATCACAGCTAACTATTTCAAGCATATCTATTGACTGAAGAGATTTACATTATGAACTAAGTCAGTGCAAAAAGACAATGATAAATAGCAGCAAAAACAAAGAAATAGATCATTTAAATAAAGGAAAGCCGCTAACACCAATATGTATCCATTTTTCTTCGGTTGAAATTTACCCTGGAGGAACTAATATGAAAATACTACTTTCATTGTTTAAAGGAAATCCAATGGAAAGGAATGCTAATTCTGCATCTCCAGTAGTCAAGCAGGTGAGGGAGAGATGCACTCACCCACAGCATATCCAGTCTCGGCTGTACACACACAGGAAAGTTCTAGAAATACAAAGGTAAATAGGACACAGTTATTGCTTTAAAGGATGTGACAATGTATCCAGGGAGAAGGACACAAATAAGTAATGGCCATGCAAAGTGATAAAATATACAAAGGATGGGTACACAGGATAGCATGGGAGGATGGATGGGAAGATTCAGCTTACTGTGTTAGGTTGATGTCTGCAGTTGTGATGGGGGATGATTAATTATAAAACCTTAAGTTAAGAAGCGACATTCAAGCCAGAAGTTTAGTTAGTGAAAATGTTGATGGGAAATACTAGCAGACACAGGAGATACAATAGCCTCGCAGGAAGGAGAAATAAGACACAACTCACTCACAAATGTGAAATAATAAGCCTAGAGAAATTATTTCCAGATCAAAAGGGAAAAGAGGATCAATCAGTGGGCCCTCATGTTAAGAAGCCTAGCTCTAGCCTAGCTAGAGGAAAGTGGAAGTTAAAGATGCAGATATTAAATGGCAGAAGCTTCAGAGAATCTGCCCTCCATAGTAGCATTGACTGTATGGTATCTGGCTGCTGAGAGCAAACAATGCTTTACATGATCAAATTTGCTTTACAAAGGAAAAGAAAAGGCTGAGTGGGTGGCACAGGACTAAAATTTCAGCACTCCGAGATGCTGAGGCAGGAGGATCACAAGTTCTAACCCAATCTGAGTAATTCAGGGATCAAGTGAGATGTCATCAAAATAAAGAATAAGAAAAGGGTTAAGGGTGTTGAGCAGGACCAAGACCCTGAATTAAGTCCCTCACACTCTAAAGAAAGTGAAGGTAGACTAAGTCTGTTTTTAGTTAATTTAGGAAGAAGCTATTTCAGTACTTCTGGGTGGGAGAGCTTGTAACCAAAATCAGGATTTATGTTGACTACAGTAATTTTTGTAATTTAGCAAAAAAACTTAATGTCAGTATAGTGCTAAGCCATTCTATTATCATCAAGCATCTTGTTTTATGGATTTGTCTCATTTTTTAAGTAGAATAAGGATTTCGTTTTCAGGAATTCCAAATATCTTAGTAGTTCTTGAGATATGGGAGACAGACAAGGAGGAAGAAGATGAAGAGGAGGAGGAGAAAGAGAAGAAGTAGGAGAGGGGGAAGAAGAAACAGGAGGGAGAAAAAAAGGATGGCAATAGAAGGGGAGGGGAAGATAGGGGAGAGGAGAGCACAGGGGAGGGTGGGAGGGAGGGAAAGGGAGGGGAGTCAGGAGGGAGGGGAGGGTAGGGGAGAAAAAGTGAGGAGAGGAGGGGAGGCGGCCAGTGAGGGAGGGACTGATTTTACCCCATACCTGATTTAGGTCAGGTTCCTTAAGAATTAAACTATGATGCAGCAATCCAAGTGCAGAAGGCATTCTGGAAAGCAGTGCATCATTTGGAAAGTGATAGGAGAAGCTGGACTGACAGAGGCAGAAGATGAAACAAAAGGGATCCTCAGTCAGCCCTTGGATGAGCTCTGTGGGGTTCCTCAGTTATTCTCTTCCTTTGTCCCCTACAGTAGCTATGCATTGGAAAAGGACCACCCATTAGGCCAAGAGAAACTATCAGAGAGTATCTGAGCTCTGGACTGGTAGTAGCCAAGGCCTCGCAGCAACTGGAGAAATACCAAAGGGGAGGTGAGTCTGCATTGTACATTGCAGCATCGTTATAGCAACCTCCACAGGATCCCCATGTGTAAGGAGATCACAAGCAATTGGCTCCAGCCGATGGAAGGCAGACAATCAGGAATATCTTCAGCTCTTCTTGTTATGTCTCCTTTCATCTTCACTTTCTTAAACAGTCACTGAGGTGTTTGCAAAGATATTCAGAGGTATCAAACTTGCAATTGTGCTTTTAAGAAATCAAAATCCAGGACTGGCAAGATAGTTCAGCAGTGCAAGTGCCTGCCTGGCAAGTGCAAGGTCTTGAGTGTGATCCCCACTGCAACAGAAAGAAAAGAAGAAAGAAAGAAAGAAGAAGGAAGGAAGGAAGGAAGGAAGGAAGGAAGGAAGGAAGGAAGGAAGGAAGGAAGGAAGGAAGGAAGGAAGGAAGCATAGCAGTGCTGTTCTTCTCACATCTATTTCTAAGGAAAAAAGAGGATGCATATTTTATGGTGACTGGCACATAGTAAGCAGTCAATAAATTATTAAATGTTAATATTATTAAGGAAGCCCTAGAATTACAAGATTTATATCCCATTCCTCTCCAAATAATTTAAATATAAATTGTTTCTGGAAAGTAAATTTTCAAGTCTCAATTATATAAAGGTCAAAGTTTGGAGATGCCAAGAGCTGAGAGTTTCCTCTGAAGAATCCAATCCCAAGAGTCCTGTAATGAGTGAATATGAAATCTGTACAAATTAATGCTTACAGAGAAAGCGTGATTCCCTGCGTGAGCCTGGCGCTCCTCTTCACCCACATTAGGGGAGTGAGAAGACATGCATTTCCACAACACGAAGATAAAGACTCAAACACAGACCCAACTATAAGTTCAGAGAAGCTGCCCCACCTCTGAGAACTGAAGTTTCTGTGCCAGTAGTAGGAGTCTCATGGAAAAGCTCCTAACAGAGTTTCTTCAGATAAAAGGCCAAACAAATGTGGCAGGCCTCTTCTTACTACTGGGCTTCAAATTTCAAATAACAGCTCCATTGTTTGTTCTTTGTTTGATTTCCAAGAGACCTGGTCACAATTCTAGAGCTTGGCTAGAAAGAATCTAACTGGTTTGTAATTACAGCACTTCTTTATTTGCCCCTTGCTGGACACAGTACCCAACATCTGCAGCCTGAAAGAGGAGGACCTTGCTTGGGCTTGCCCTTTCAGTCCCTGGTCAGGCACCTCCAAGACAGAAACAGGAGGGAAAAGGAATACAGTGGAAAAAAGGTGCTCAACCCAGATAGAAGGGTAGAGTCAGGAAGAGAGATGGATACTTCTAGGTCATGACCCCAGGACCACCCTGCAGTGATTATTTGGGGACAGATTTTAGATCTAAACCCTAGGAGTTTATTGTTTGATAAACCAAATTTTATTGAAAACTTTTCACTGTATACAATAGAGGAAGGGTTTTTCAATTGAACAAAAATGTAAATTGGACATTATACAAACATTGGTGTATTGTATTATGACTTCTACAGTTGAAACAATGTCCTCTGTCACTGGTTTTGCCATGCCACTTTCCTGGGACATGAGCTTTGTACAGTGTCATATTATCAAACTAATTTTAGTGCACTGTTTAGGATCACGAGATCAGATTACTACGTTTAAAACATAGCTCCGCCACTATACTAAACACATGAATTATTTAAGACACTTTGTTTACAAAATAAGAATGAATGGTAATACCTAATTTATAAGATTATGTCAGGGGCCCAGGAGATGGCTCAATGGAATAAGTGCAAGGGCCTGAGTTCAATCCCCAGTTCCGCCAAAAAAAAAAAAAAAAAAATTATGTCAATAATAAGAATCTAAACAACTAATTTGAAAACATTATACAATATAATAACTTGTTGAATTTCTATTATTTTGTTTAGTGAAAATCTATTGTTTCTAATGGTTCTTTTATTATTTTTTGTTCTCTTTTGAAATTTTTCAAAAATTAAAAGACTAATAATAATAACATAACACCTATAAAGTCCCTATTGCAATTCCTGGCATTGAGTAATTCTTTAATATGGGAAGACATCATTTTCTGACCTCTGTAGTAGTTCTTAGGGCTGACAATATGAAGTAGTATAGACAGAATGGCCTGAACAATAGAAATCTATTTTGACCAGTTTCAAATGCTGAACCCAAGACTATGCTACTGGCAGAGTTGGTTTCTCGATCTCGCTTCATATGCCAATGGCCAGCTCCTTGCCATGTCCTCACGTGTTCTTTTCACATCTGCACCTCTCTAGGCCATCTTCCACCTCTCATAAGGGTTCCAGTTTTACTGAATAAGGAACCCATCCTAACTAACCACCTCCATAAAAATATTACCTTCAACTACAGTTGTATTCAGAGGGATTAGGCCCTGAGACTTCAACATGAATTGTGTGGAGGACGCAATGCAGCCCATAATAAGCACTTATATTGCTTCTCTAGTATGTGGCAAGAACCAGGCCAGAACTACTTTCTTCCGGACTTGACCCAAGTGTTCTTAGCTTTATCTCATAAATCATTTGATGCTTTGAGTCAGGACCTGTAGCAACTTACTTACCCATAGATTTTATTTTCAAAATAGAAACAACTTTTGCCCAATCATATGTATAACAACATATACATTATAATACACATCCTCGTTATAAAATACTTAGGCAATATAAACATAAAGGCAAAGAGAAACCTGGCCACAAAGAAATAATCACTATTATGAATATTTTAAACTAAATATTTTTTCCTTTTCTGTTTACACAAAAAAACTTGTTCCTTCCCAAATATAGAATGAGAATTTTCCATGCTCTGCTCCAACTTTTCATTTTATTTATTTATTTATTTATTTATTTATTTATATTTGTATTTTCTATTTATTTATATTTTTAATTGAAGAACAAACAGCAATCAGACAGTTTCAAGACGAATTAACAGGACAGGTTCAATAAATTAATACATTGCAAACTGTTTTTGTAATGTTTTGGTATCATACAAGGGGAATACATGATATTATACTTACAGACATTAGAGCAGATATCTCTAATCAGTGAATTAAGAGACTGTAGCTATATACTTACTTTTTATAGCTGAATTATATCACATATTCAATAATTAAAGTTTTCTACCTTGTTATCTTCCTAGTGTTTGTCCATGCTACTAGAAGCTAACATAATATCTTGTCCAACCACTATTAGTACAAAACTTGCTTCTCATAGAATTATGTAGAACCACGGTATATTTATTCTAACTGTACTGTTTCTACACACACATCATGATTCTTCCTTTCTATACCCTTTATTTTTTTTGTCTAGACCTGTCAAAGATGAGCACTCCATTGTCATTAAACCAATTTAGTTGCCTAAACTCTGGGACACAATCAAATACAGTCCAGCATTCCACAATAATAGTGAGTTATCTGAAGAAGTTGTTGACCGTAGCCATTTATAGCTCAACTTATTATTATGTCCCCTCTTATATACCTCATTTTTATACTTCTCTGCTGGATGGCTAAGACCGAGATACATCAAGACCTTTATACCAAAAGATGCAGCTTTTGCTTCTGTTGAGGTCAGTGAAGTCCCCTCAGGGTTTATCTTGTAATCCTATACCTTACTCTATAGATCTGTGTCATTCATGTGGAAGAGTCATGGCCAATGCATGATGAGTTTGCTCTCTGTGAGAACCTGAAAGTTTTCTCTCCATGTACCTCTCTTTAGACGCACTATAAATCATCAATATCTTTCCTCTGTGGCTCCATAATCTCCTTGATCAGAAAATTTGGGGCACAACTAAATTCCATGATGTTACACTACAGGTTCTCCTATGTCCTGAGTCTTCGCTGAAGTTGAAAGACTAGGGCCAAAATGTTGGCTGGCCTTGCAGCTCTTTTATTTCTCCAGTTTTGATCTGTGAACTTAGGTTGTTAATCATCCAGAAGAAAAGATGATTAGTACCCTGAAGCATATGCCATTTAGTTTGCCCTAACAATCTGACTCAATTCTTTTTAGTTGTTGTTCTACATTACTATTCATATTTCTTCTTTTCACTTCTTATACTATGGAGATGATATGATATTTGCATATGTGTATCTGGCTTATTTCACTTATGAGTATATCTTCAAGGGGCATCCTCTTCAGTATAAATGGTTCAAGTTTACCATTCTTTATTATATCTGAGTTAATACTCCATTATAAAGAAATACCACATCTTTTTCAACCATTCCTCATGTAATGGACATTTTCGTTGTTTCTGAGATTTTGCTATTGCAAATTGTGCTTCTATAAACATAGGTACACATATATCACTATGACACAACGTTTTCGGTACCTCTGGGAAAATTCCCAGTAGGGGGATAGCCAGCTTGAATGAGATTTCCAGTCCTTCCCACCAGCAGTGGAGAAGTATTCCCTTTTGCCCACATGCTTTCCAACACTTGTTGTTGGTTGATTTCCTTATGATAGCCATTCTTTCTGGAGTGAGATGGTATCTCAGTGTTGTTTTTATTTGCATTTCATGTATGGTTAGCGATGTGGAGCATTTTTTCATACATTTATTTGCTTCTTTAATTTCGTCCTCTGAGAAGTGTGTATTCATCTCAGATGCCCATTTCTGAATTGGGTCTTTAAGTTTGAGGGCTCTGTTATATCTTAGTTCTTTATATATTCTTGAGAGCAGACCTTTGTCTGTTTGCTTATTACTTAGTACTTTTTCAAAATTTGTGGGTTTTCTTTTCTCTCTGATGACAATTTCTTTTGACGTGCAGAAACTCCTCAAGAAAAGTTGATCCCAGTTGTTGATTCTTTCCAGTGTTTCTCATGCAAATATGTGTTTGTTTGTGAACTCTTTACCTACCCCTGTATCTTCAAGAGTTCTTCCTACTTTCACTTCCAGGAAATTGAGTGTTTCTGTTTTAATGATTACATCTTTAATCTACTTTGACTTTAGCTTAGTGCATGGTGAGGTCAAACTTGCATGGGTCAAGTTTTAGTTTTTGACATGTAGAAAGCCAGGTTTTCCAGCACCATTTGTTAAAGAGGCTATCTTCCTTCCAGAAAGCATATTTCTCCCCTTTGTTGAATATCAGATGGCTGAGTGTGTTCATAGATGCCTCTGTATCTTCTAATCTATTCCATTGATCCTCAGGTCTATTTCATTGCCAAAAAATGTTGACTTTATCACAGTGGCTTTGTAGTAAAATTTCAAGTCAGGAATTGTGATGCCTCCTGCCTTGTCTTTATTGGCCAAGATTGCCTTTGATATTCTAGGTCGTTTGTGATTCCAAATAAATTTAAAACTGATTTCTCTAGGTCTGGGAGTTGTGTAGGTGGCAGTTTTATAGGGACTGCATTAAGTCTGTACTGTAATTTTGGGAGTGTGCCCATCTTCATGATGTTGGTTCTTCCTATCAAAGGGCAGGGATTATCTTTCCATTTTCTGAAATCATCTATTCTCTCCTTTTTTAGGGTGTTGTAATTTTCTGTGAAAAGACCTTTGACTTCCTTGTTTAAGTGAATTCCAAGGTATTTCATTTTCCGCGGTGCTACTGTAAAAGGTATTGTTTCCATTGTTTCCCTTTCAGTGTGCTTGTTATCTGCATAGAAGAATGCTATTGACTTTTGAGTATTGATTTTGTATCCTGATATGCTACTGAATTTCTGTATTAGTTCTAGTAGTTTCTTCGTCTAATTTTTGGGGTCTTCCAAGTAAAGTATCATGTCATCTGAAAATAGTGATAATTTACATTATTGTTACTCATTCTTATTCTTTTTCTTTCTCCCTCTTTTCTAATGGCTGTTGCTAAGGATTCCAAGACTATATTGAATAGGAGGGGTGATAGAGGACATCCTTATCTTGTACCTGATTTAAGAGTAAAAGATTTCAGCTTTTCCCAATTTAGGATTATATGAGCTTTTGGGTTGACATAAATGGCTTTTATCAAGTTAAGATAGAGTCCATCTATTCAAATTTTCTGTAGGACCTTGAACATGAATGAGTGTTGGATTTTGTCAAAAGCTTTCTCTGCATCAATTGAGATGATCATGTAGTTTATAGCTTTCAGTCTATTAATATAGTGTATTACATTTATAGATTGTTTTGAATATTGAACCATCCTTACAACCCTGGGATGAATCCTACCTGGTCATGGTGTAGGATCTTCTCGATGATTTGCTGTATTCTATTCGCTAGGATTTTGTTGAGTATTTTTGTGTCTATCTTCATGACGGAGATTGGTCTGTAGTTCTCCTTTTTAGTTGTGTCTTATCTGGTTTGGGAAACAGTATAAAACTTGCCTGCAGAATTAATTTTGGGAAGGCTGCCTCCTTTTTAATTTCATTGAAGCATTTGTGGAGTGTGGGGATTATATCTCCTATAAATTTCTTGTAGAATTCAGCTATACATCCATCAAGACCTGGACTTTTCTTTGTCGGTAAGCTTTTTATTACATTTCATATTTCGTTGGCTGTCATTGACTTATTGAGAGTTCTTCTATCTTCTTGGTTCAGTTCTGGTAATTTGTACCTTTCAAGGAATCTGTCCACTTCTTCTGTGTCTTCTATTCTGTGAGCATAAGGTTCTCAAAGTAACTATTGGCAATCTTCTGAATTTCCACTGGGTCTGTGGTGATTTCACCCTTTTCATTCCTTGAAATTACTTGAATTTTTTCTTGCCTCTTTTTGATGAGGTTGGCTAGAGGCTTATCAACTATTTAGTCTTTCAAAGAACCAACTTTTTCATTTGTGGCTTCTTTGAACTGTTTTCTTCATCTCAGTTGAATTAATTTCTGCTCTAATCTTTATGATTTCTTCCCACCTTTGCACTTTGGGTTTCATTTGCTCTTCGTTTTCTAGATGTCACAGTTGCAAAATTTGGGTGTTTATTTGTTCCTGTTCTGTTTCCTAATGTGTGAGTTCATAGCTGTGATTTTCCCTCTAAGAACTGCTTTCTTCGCATCCGATAAATTCTGGTAAGTTGTGCTTGAATTTTCATTGAATTGTAGATATTGTTGAATTTCTTGTTGAATTTCTTCTGCAACCCATTGATTGCTAAATAGGGTGTTGTTTACTTTCCATGAATTTATCGTGTTTTTCTGGTTTCTTCTGTAATTTAGTTTCAGTTTCATTGCACTGTGGTCATATAATATGCATGGGATGATTTTTGTTTTCTTGCATATACTTACGAATCACCTCTGGACTAGTATGTAGTCTATTTTGGAAAATGACCCGTGTGCAGCTGAAAAAAATGTGTATTCAGCTGTGGTTGGGTGGAACACTCTGTATAAGTTCCTCAGGTCCATTTGTTGCAAGCTCTGGTTCAGTTCTGCTACTTCGTTGCTAATTTTTTGTCTGGTTGATCTCTTTTTCAGATAAGGGGTCTTAAGGTCTCCTGTTAAGGTTGTGTTCTTAGACAATAGCCTTTTCATGTCCATTAAGATTTGTCTTACATAGTTGGGTGCTCCTGTATTTGATGCATAGATATTTATGAGTGTTACCTCTTGCTCTTGAATTTTTCCACTAAACAATATATAGTGGCCTTCTTTGTGTTATTTGATCATTCTTGGTTTGAAGTTAAGACTGTCTAGGAACAAAATTGCTAGTCTTGCTTTTTTCTGAGGTACTGGGGCATGTAATATTGTTTTCCATCCTTTGACTTTGAGCCTATGAATGTCTTTTTGAGTTAAGTGTGTTTCTTATATACAGCATATTGTTGAATTTTATTTCCTAATCCACTGTGCCAGTCTATTTCTCATAATTGGTGAATTGAGTCCATTTACATTGGTGGTTATAATTGAAATGTGTTGACTTATGTTCATCATGATATCTACCTGCTGTTGTTTACTCCTTTTTATCCTGTGTTTAATTGTCTGTCCTGTTCAGCGATTTCCTTCTGTTTTCATTCCTGGGGTTCTG
>PVKA01049910.1:0-13003 GCA_004027165.1 Ctenomys sociabilis | reverse complement strand
AAAAGACAAAAAAAAAAAAAAAAAATGTAGCTTTTGTATCTGATGAGGTCTGTCAAGTCCCCTCAGGGTTTACCCAAAACCCTGTAACTCACTTTGTAGATTCTTTGTCAGTGTCAGCCATATGAATGAGTTATGGCCACTGTTTGACCAGTTTGTTCTCTGTGGAAGCCTGAGAGAAAGTTTTCTCTCCATGTGACTCTCCTTAGGCACACTATAGATCATTGATCACAATCTTCTCTGGCTCCATAATCTCCTTGATCAGAAAATTGGGGGCACAACTGAGTTCCATGATGTTACAGTACAGGTTCTCCTATGTCCTGAGTCTTCACTGACTTTGAAAGGCTAGGGCCAAAATGTTGGCTGACTTTGCAGCCCTTCCATTTCTCTAATTTTTGATCTGCAAACTTAGGTTGTTAACCATACAGAAGAGAAGCCGATTATTATCCTGCAACATATGCAGTTCAGTTTACCATAACTATCTGACTAAATTCTTTTTACTTGTTATATCTTTCTATTTGTATTTCTTCTTTCAATTTCTTATACTAGTGAGACTATATGACATTTGCACATGTGTGTCTTGTTCATTTCACTTATGAGTATATGTTCAAGTGGCATCCACTTCAACATAAATGCTTCAAATTTATCATTCTTTATAGCTGAGTAATACTCCATTGTATAAAAATATCACATATTTTTTCAACCATTCCTCATGTGACGAGCATCTTGGTTGTTTCTAAGATTTGGCTATCACAAATTGTGCTGCTATAAACATAGGTACACATATATCACTATGATATGACGTTTTCAGTTCCTCTTGGAATATTCCCAGTAGGGGGATAGCTGGTTTGAATGGGATTTCCAGTCCTACTTTTGTGAGGAGTTTCCACACTGATCTCCACAATGGTTGCACCAATCTACATTCCCACCAGCAGTGGAGAAGTGTTCCCTTTTCCCCACATCCTCTCCAACATTTGTTGTTGGTTGATTTCTTTATGATAGCCATTCTTTCTGGAGTAAGATGGTATCTCAGTGTTGTTTTAACTTGCATTTCATGAATGGCTAGCGATGTGGAGCATTTTTTCATGTATTTATTCACTTCTTTAATTTCATCCTCTGAGAAGTGTGTACTCATTTCAGATGCCCATGTCTGGATTAGATCTTTAAATTTGAGGGCCTTAATATGTCTTAGTTCTTTATAAATTCTAGAGAGCAGACCATTGTCTGAGTATTTATTAGTTAAGATTTTTTCAAAATTTGTGAGTTGTCTTTTTACTTTGTTGACAATTTCTTTTGATGTGCAAAAACTTCTCAATAAGAGTTGATTCTAGTTGTTAATTCTTTCAAGTGTTCCCTATGTGAATACATGTTTGTTCATGAACTCTTTGCCTACCCCATGTCTTGAAGAGTTCCTCCTACCTTCTCTTCCTAGAGATTGAGTGTTTCTGTTTTAATGTTTAAATCTTTAATCCATTTTGACTTTAACTTAGTGCATGGTGATAAAGCTGGGTCAAATTTTAATTTTCAGCTTGTGGAAAGCCAGTTTTTCCAGCACCATTTGTTAAAGAGGCTATCTTTCTTCCAGTAAGCTTGTTTGGCCCCTTTATCAAAGATCAGGTGGCTGAGTGTGTTCATAGAGGCCTCTGCATCTTCTAATCTATTCCATTCATCCTCAGGTCTACTTCATTGCCAATACCATGTTGATTTTAATCACAGTAGCTTTGTAGTATAATTTCAAGTCAGGAATTGTGATGTCTCCTGCCTTGTCTTTGTTGGGTAGGATTATCTTTGCTATTCTAGGTCTTTTCTGGTTCCAAATAAATTTAAGGAATGATTTCTCTAGGTCTGGGAGGAATGCTGGTGGCAGTTTGATAGGGATTGTGTTAAATCTGTACAACAATTTTGGGAGTATGGCCATCTTCACGATGTTGGTTCTTCCTATCCAGGAGCAAGGAATATCTTTCCATTTTCTGAAACCCTCTACATTCTCTTTTCTTAGGGTACTGTAATTTTCCATGAAAAGATCTTTGACTTCCTTGGTTAAGTGAGGTATTTCATTTTCCATGGTGCTATTGTAAAAGGTATCATTTCTATAGGCTCGCTCTCTCTGTGTTTGTTATCTGTCTAGAGAAATGCTACTGACTTTTGAGTACTGACTTTGTATACTGCTATGCTACTGAATTTCCCTGTCAGTTCTAGTAGCTTCTTGGTGGAGATTTTTGGGCCTTCCAAGTAAGGTATCATGTCATCTGCAAATAGTGATAATTTAGCTTCTTCCTTACCTATTCTTATTCCTTTTATTTCTCCCTCCTGTCTAATGGCTGTAGCTAATGATTCCAAAACTACATTGAATAGGAGGAGTGATAGAGGACATCCATGTCTTGTACCAGATCAGAGAGTAAAAGATTTCAGTTTTTCCCCATTTAGAATTATGTTAGCTATTGGGTTGCCATAGATGCCTTTTATCAAATTGAGGTAGAGGCCATCTATTCCAATTTTCTGTAGGACTTTGAACATGAATGAGTATTGGACTTTGTCAAAAGATTTTTCTGCATCAAGTGAGATGATCATGTGGTTTTTAGATTTCAGTCTACTAATATAGTGTATTACATTTATAGATTTTTGAATATTGAATCATTTTTGCATCCCTGGGATGAATCCCACCTGGTCATGGTATATGATCTTCTTGATAATTTGCTGTATTTTATTTGCTAGGATTTTATTGAAGACCTTTCCATCTATGATCATGAGGGAGATTGGCCTGTAGTTCTCTTTCTTAGTTGTGTCTTTCCCTAGTTTTGGAATCAGTATAATACTTGCCTCCAGAAATGATTTTGGGAGGACTGCTTCCTTTTCAATTTCATTGAAGAGTTTGAGGAGTGTAGGGATTATATCTTCTATAAATTTCTTATAGAATTCAGCTGTGAATCCATCGAGACCTGGACTTTTCTTTGTCAGCAGGCTTTTTATTACGTTTTGTATTTCGTTGGCTGTTATCAGGGTATTGAGAGTTGTTATATCTTCTTGGTTCAGTTTTGGTAATTTGTACCTTTTGAAGAATCTGTCCATTCCTTCTGTGTCTTCTGTTCTGTGAGTGTAAAGATTCTTGAAGGAGCTATTGATAATATTCTGAATTTCCACTGGTCTGTGGTGATTTCACCCTTTTCATTCCTTATTGCTTGTGTTTGAATTTTTTCTTTCCTCTTTTTGATGAGGTTACCTAGGGGCTTATCAATATTATTTAGTCTTTCAAAGAACCAGCTTTTTGATTCATTGATTCTTTGAACTGTTTTCCTCATCTCAATTGAATTAATTTATCCTCTAATCTTTATGATTTCTTCCTGTCTTTGGGCTCTGGGTTTGATTTGCTCTTCCTTTTCTAGATGTCAGAGGTGCAACATTAGGGTGTTTATTTATTCCCACTCTGTTTTCCTAATGTGTGAGTTCATAGCTATGATTTGCCCTCTGAAAACTGCTTTCATCACATCCCATAAATTCTAGTAAGTTGTGATTGAATTTTCATTGAATTATAGATATTGTTGAGTTTCTTGTTTAATTTCATCTGTGACCCATTGATTGCTGAGTAGGGTGGTGTTTATGTTCCAGTATTTAGCGGGTTTTTCTGGTTTCTTTTGTTGTTTATTCCCAGTTTCATTGCACTGTGGTTGGATAATATGCATGGAATAATTTTTGTTGCATATACAACAAAACAGACCTATGGACCAGTATGTGGTCTGTTTTGAAGAATGACCCATGTGTAGCTGAAAAAAATGTGTATTCAGCTGTGGTTGGGTGGGACACTCTGTATATCTCTGCCAAGTCCATTTGTTCCAAGCTCTAGTTCTGTTCTGCTACTTCTTTGCTAATTTTTGTCTGGTTGATCTGTTTTTGAGATAAGGAGGTATGTTAAGGTCTCCGGTTAAGATTGTGGTCTTGGATATTAGATTTTTCATGTCCATTAAGATTTGTCTTACATAGTTGGGTGCTCCTATGTTTGGTGCGTAGATATTTATGAGTATTACCTCTTGCTCTTGAATTTTTCCCCTGACCAATATATAGTGGCCTTCTTTATATCATTTGATCCTTCTTGGCTTGAAGTTGAGACTGTTTGAGAACAGAATTGCTACTCCTGCTTTTTTCTGAGGTGCTAGGGCATGTAGTATTGTTTTCCATCCTTTGACTTTAAGCCTATGAATGTCTTCTTGAGTTAAGTATGTTTCTTGTTTACAGCATGTTGTTGGGTTTTGTTTCCTAACCACTGTGCCAGTCTATTTCTCTTAATTGGTGAAGTGAGTCCATTTACATTGATGGTTATAATTGAAATGTGTTGACTTATGATTGTCATGTTACTTACCTGCTGTTGTTTACTCCTTTTTTTTCCTGTGTTTAATTGTTTGCTCTATTTAGTGGGTTCCTTCTGTTCTCATTCATGAAATTCTGGTCATTGTGATCCCTCTCTAAAACATCTTTCAGCAGCCAGTGTAGGGATGGCTTTGTCCTCACAAAAGTCTTTAGTTGTTCTTTGTCTTGGAAGTATTTCTTGTCCATCAAACTTGAAAGAGAGTTTTGCAGGGTATAATAGTCTGGGCTGGAATATGTTTTCTTGCAGGACTTGAAGAACTCTGCTCCATGTTCGCCTTGCCTTCATGGTTTGTGAAGAGAAGTTGGCTGTAATTCTGATGGGTTTTCCTTTGAATTTGATCTGCTTCTTCTCTCTAGCAGCTTTCCGCATATTATTCTTGTGATGGATTTCTGGGATCTTGACTATTATATGTCTCGGTGTGTTATTAGTTGGGTTGAAGTTAGTTGGCATTCTGTATGCTTTGGTTACATGAATGTCAGATTGTTTCCTCATATTTGGGAAGTTTTCTGCTATTACTTCTGCCCATATTCTTTTTATATCATTTGTGTTGACTCCTTCTTTCTCATTGATGCCTATTCATCTCACATTGTTCGTCTTGGCATCATCTTGCAGGTGATGGATTATTTTTTCCTGCATCCTCATTGTTTTTAAGAGATCTTTTCTCATCTTTTCACTAGCTGCACCAGTGTCTTCTAGATCTGAAACTCTGTCTTCACTTTCACTCAAACGGTTTTGTAGACTTGAGATTGAGATTTTAAGTTCTTCTATATCTCTTTGACTCTGATTCATGTGATCTATTTCTTTCCTGTATTGCTCATTCAAGGAATCCGTCATATTTCTATTTTTTATCAATGTCTTCTTTAGAGATAGCTATTAATTATTTTACTGCAGTTTTTTTTCCAAATTGGATTTCCTCCATATATTTCCATAATTGATTCTCTACTTCAGATGCTATGATTTCAAAGATTTCTTTTTTTATTTCAGAAATTATTTCTGCTCTGAGTTTCTCTTTACCTTTCTGCTATTGTTCTTTGCTTCTGAATCTGTTAATTCATTCATTTCAGCTAAACTTGTGTCCTCTGCACTTATCATTGGTGGGCTCAAAGCCTGAGATTGCATTTTGCTCCTTGTCTTTGTCATTTTATATAGCACTGACCTCTGACCTTTGGTGTAGAGCTTTGGTGCAGTTACAACCTTAGCGCGTAATGAGATTCGGGTGCCGATCTATTAAGTTTGAGATTATCCAGTTATGCCTGACCTGGATCTAGCTATTTTGCTCAGCTCCTTTTTTCTGCAGCCCTCTGGCACAACTGTGAGCCTTTGGTTCCCATCTGTTGTGCCCCTGGCCCAGGGAGCACCATAGAGCACTGAAGCTCTCCCGCACACTCACCGGGCCATGCTGCACTGGATCAGGGGCCAGAAGAGTCAAAAAGATTCTCACTCACTCAGCGGGCTTGGGGGTAGGAGCTCCAGGGAGCTGCAGGGCAGGCCGGGCTGGGGTGGATCAGGACAAGAGACTTTCAGAAATTCTCACTTGCTCAGAGGTCTTCAGGGTGGGTCAGAAGGTTCTTTTGCAAATATTTTCTCTTATTAGTGATTTGCCTGACATTGGTTTTTGTTTTTGATTTGCTTTTAATGCACAGGGATGGAAGGGAATTCTTCCATTGCCCTCTCAAGGTTCACTGAAGTAAACTGACAAAGTCTAAGGAAAAGAAGAATCATAAAATTTAATGTGGGAAAAGGGAAAACCACAGCATAAAGGAAAGTACACAAATGTGATACACACACATGCCTCAACATTATTCAATACTTACACACCACTCTTTTTCAGGAGAGGGAAAGAATGAGAACTGTAGACAATTTCAAGGGCTTATAAATTACTTCAGTATTTATTAGAGGAAAGAACAGTCCCCAACGTAGTGTCTGGAATTTGATTGAACCTGAAGGACAGACACTATCTTCTAGCAGAAGTCCATCCAGGCTGCATTTCTGTTTTCTTTTCGGGACAGGATGGAAGGCTAATGCATTCGCCTCGCAATCTGTACTTAATGCAGGTGGGAGATTCTCTCTCTATACCTCGGGTGAGAGAATCAAGAATGCTTTTAAATGCCTTTTAATTTTTGTTAGATCAATCTTCTCAGCATGCTCTTTTAGCCATGTTTGGATATGTTGTTCTATGAGCCCAATAATAGCAAAGAGGAGAGTCAAAAATAGTGAATATTTGTAGGAAGATGACTGCTCCAAGTGCTCTAACACAAGTTAGAGCCCTATAACAGAACTTCTCCCAGGGCTCAGAGACATAGTCCAAATGACTCTCGTCTTCCCATCCTATCCTTTCCCAAAGACAAAATTTGCTCTCCAGTAAGAAGTACCAGGGGTAGAAATAGAGCTCCAAGGCATAAGCACATTCCTGGCAAGTACAAGGCCCTGAGTTCAATTCCAAGTACCACAAAGAAATTACTCCAATATGAAGTACCACAGTGGGCTTGCCTGATAGCTCAGCAGACTGAAAGCACCTGCTTAGACAGAGTCCTGTCCACAGGGCACACAGAGACGGTGACAGACTGGAAGTGGTGGCACGTGCCTATAATCCTAGCACTTAGGAGGCTGAAAAGAAGAGAATCGCTACAGATCCAATCTATGTAGGAGACCCTGTACACTCTGTGGACCCTGTCTTAAATACAGAAAGAGATGAAGGAGGAGGAGGAAGGGAAGGAGGAGGACTATGAGGATGACAAGGATGGGAGGATGAGGAGGATGAGGACGAGGAGGATGAGGATGAGGACTATGACAAGGAGGAGGAGGACAGGGAGGACGAGGACAAGGACAAAGAGGATGAGGATGAGGAGAGCTTCACTTGTGTAGAATAACTTTGAATTCACATAGACAAACACTTTGGGAGACCACTGACTTCTCTGTGAAAATCTTACCTGATCGAAGTTACAGACCCCTCCCCATAAAATGTACATAGCGGTTCATAGAGCACTATACACTTCAGTGGACTAATCCATTTGGTGACTTCACAACTAGATGTCTCCATAGGAGGTGGGGCCTGACTGGAGGCGGGGGTCAATGGAGAACTTAACGACATGGCTGTATCCCCCCTTCTCCCTTCTCTGTCTCCAGACATAAACACACTTCCTCTACCAAGCCCTCCTCCCACACTATCTCTGCTTTGAAGCCAACTGACCATGGACTGAGGTTGCAGTTATCAAGTATTTTGTCCCAACAACAGGAAAGGGACTAGTACACTTCCCAAAAGGCCCTGTAAAGAAGAAGAAAATAGAGATGGCCACTAATAGACAATTGAAAAGAGTGCCAAGGGTGAGGCGCAAGCTCTTCATAAACAGCAAAAAGAATCCCACAATCTCAATGTTCAAAGTTTTCTAGGCCATTCCCTGGCAAACACCTCACTCCTCTAAAGACATAAAGCGACAGTGGCCAAAACTTGGAGGGATCATCCAGTCTTGGTCATACTGCTTCATGGAAGTTCAAGTCAAAGAAAACCATATTGTACTTTCCAATAGGGCGGGAAATGACTTGATTTATAGGAATCACAGCCTCTTCAAAGGAAAACTCTCTTTTCTGGCATCTCACCAACACCAAGCCCACCATTGGTGACCTCTGAGAGGGAGGTAGGGAGCATCAGTTCCCACGTGGGAGAGTCAGGGCCCTTGTTAACACTTCACACAACCCTAGCAAGGCTGCACTAGAAGCCATTAAGAAAAGGTATTTCCCTCTCTCCCCATTCCTGGGGTGAGGGGCAGGCCTTGGTGAAAGCCTGTTTCTCACACAGAGGGTAATCCTCTCTAGAAAAGTCTCCCCTCAGGACCACTCAAATCAGCCTTGTGAGCTGTCCAAGTCCTTCGCATTTTGCTCATGAACCTCCACTCCACCCCTTTCCCTTAGAAATAGATTTCATTACCTGGCAAATACCCCTCTTAGTTCCCTTCCTCTCCTCCAGTCCCCTGGTCTGTCTGTCTGTTGGCCTGTGTTCTGGTTGAGGCTTCCAAGGCCTAGAAAATGCCAGCACTATGAAGGAGGGCTGAACTTACTCCCCCTTCTGGCCCAATGCCCTAGCTTCAGGGTGTAGGGGGCCTGGTTTATGTGGTACAACAGACAGTAGCTGAGAATGACAGGGAGAGGGATCATCAACAGCTACTCAGGTGTGAAGCTGATGAGTCCAATAGGTGTGAAATGCATCATTAATGTTTTTTCCTAATTCTTCACACTGCCTCCCCCATACAGCCAGAAGTGGGGCCAGCAAGTCCTCAACTAAGAGTGAGGGTCCCTCTTCCTATACCATGCACCTTCTTGTTCTCACCTTCACCCCGTCACCTAAGTCTCACCTCCCCCAACCTATCATTGCTGCTGTGTCATACCTTGAAAAAGGCTGGTGCTGAAGCCACTGAAGGAGGCAGTGACAGGAACACACACTCACAGTGACTACCCGTGGAAGGAATTGCTCCCACCCTCCTGCCTTAGGAAAAGTGGCTTTTGGGGTTGGAATGGTGAAGGCAATGAACCTGCACAGAAGTTTTCCTATAGAGAATGATGAGACTATAAATAACCTGAAGTCCCCAAGACAAGAACTTGTTGAAGACTTCTGGAAGACATGATGGAAATCTGGAAGTCAGCCATGTGGCTTCAGGACACAGTGCTGCTTCCTTACTTGGAAACATTGCTTGAATTGTTTTGACTTTCTGGATCTCAAGCTCATGATATAAACATATATTCAGCATCTCCATTGTGCCAGGTGCTATGCTAAGGGCTGAAGATCAAGTGAATGATAGCCGCCATTTACTACACACTTTTTGGCATAAATGCCCAAAGCCTTCTAAGGCCTTTGCTTATATTATTTCATTTAATTCTCACAATAATCCTATGGGTAGACGTTATTATTATCCTCATGTTACAGAGGAAAACCATGAAGCACAGATAAATTAGCAATATGTTCACAATCACCCAGCTGGGAAGTGACAGAACAGGATTTGGACTCAGGCTGTCTGATTCCATACTGCACTCAATCATGTGGAAGAGTAAAACATACCACCCCAAATATATTTCTCTCTTTGGCATATTTCAAGCCAGTTATTCAGAGGAATTATGGACCTCTGCAGACAGCAGGAATGGCTTTGAAAGACTACCCTTTTGGACAAGAAATGTATATCTATAAAGGAACTCTACATTAGCCAAGTAAACTGCCATTTGTCTGTCTGCTAGCTCTTTTTCTGCCAGAGAAAGTCCTTCTCACAGGACAAAAAAACAGGGGTCTGATACCTGGCCTAGGTGGTGATTGCTGCAGGTGCCTGTAACCTGGGGCCATCACCTGCTTCACACGGCAACCCTTGATTCCTGGTACCTCCTCTCTGACTTCCTATGGGCCAGTGTGAGCCCTGCCCCCACCCCTGTCCTGCTCCATGTGTGTTTCAGCTGGCTCACCTTCTTTTGAGGTTGACACTTTGTATTTTGCAGAGTTTTCATATATCTCTGTATGTCAATAACATTGTCACTTTTTCCTGTTCTTATTGGCCATTTATTTATAGACTAAAATTATTGAACCTTCAGAGGGAAAAGAGTAAATTTAAGCCTTCCCTGCAGCCACTGCTGTATATCTCTTCTCAACACAGAAACAGCCCATTGTTCAAATCTGTCTACCACCTGTTTTTATAAAGAAAGTCTCTTTTTTTTTTTTTTTTTTTTGGCATTTTAGGGAAGGGTCTACAGGGTGTTCAGCATCTCACTACTAGATCTGATTCATAGTGATCTGCTTGTTTACAGCCTCCCAAGAGCTGGGATTATAGGTGTGCCCCACCCTGCTGTCTCAATTGCTGTCTCGGCACACCCAGGGGCAGGGAAGGCACAGCAGGCCAGGGGATAGATCCCTGGCTCCTGTGCCTGCTTGCAGAAAGAAAGTCTTAATGGAACATAATCACACCTGTCTGTCTGCCCATTTTCTACATTTGCCCTCATACAACAATAGCAAAATTCAGTGGTTGTGAGAGCAATGATATGGCCCTCAAATACGGTCTTAAAACATTGCTATTATAGTTGTCCTTTGCAGAAAACATTTGCCAAAGCCTGGTCTAGTGAAATACAGCCATGCTGTCTTCCTTGGAATGTCAAGAGGACACACCAGGTGATGATGGTAGGGACAACACTTGGAGCTTATTGATCTGCAGAGTGGCTACATTCAGCCTGTCTTCCCACTACCATTTAATCTCTAAGATGATCATCCAAGGTGACTTGCAAGCAGTTTCCTCCTAGCTATTCTCACTGTCACTCAACATCTGAGATGAAGGAAACAGAGGGCCTGGGCTGGACAAAGTTATGGATAGTTACAGTTTTAGAAGAGGGAATAATTATGTTCTGTGAAACCAGGCACTGGAGGAAGAACAGCAGTGGGTGAGCTTTGTCTTCACACAATAAAGTCACTCCGTTCTCCATCTAATTGTTCAGCTTTCATGAAGCAACCACTAGGTGACTGGCCCCAGAGTCCATGCTGTGCTCATTGAGGGCCACACTATGGATACATTTCCAACACCAGCCTCACACTGAACAAGACTGAGCAAGAATTAGACAGAACACCCATTTCAGTTACTTTTCTCTTCTTGCTGAGGCAAGACACCTGATGTCTAAAGTTAAGGAAGGAAATGTTTTAGTTCACCCCTTGAGGAGGTTTCAGCCCATCATCAGCTGGATCCAAGGCAGGGTGGCATGGTGAATGGCAACACTTCAAGAGCAAAAGGGGGAAGAGCAAGCCTGCTTTCCTCCTCATATTGTAGGCAGGTTAAATGCCCTAGGGAGAGTATATAGCATTCACACCATCTCTGTGCTCTCCTTTTGCACAGGCTCAGGATATTTACTAAGTGAAAATACTGCCCCTGGCTAAGTCACTGAACTAAACTTCTACACCTCTCAAGTTGAGCCAACAAATAGCATCCTAGAGCAGTAAGAGTGCACCTTCTGAGTGCAAGGATGTAGAACTGTTGAGTTAGTAAGCATCTAGACTTGTCCAGTTGGCGCAGTGTATCAACCATTACAACGTGCTATTCCCCTTCTACTCCTCAAATGCTAGACTTGGATGTTCTCCCAGGGTTTGTCCTTTTGTAAGAAGGGACTCTGTTTTCAGCTTTCAGGTGGTACCCAAGAGACAGCCACATTTCTACAGAGCTGCCTCCCTATGTTTCATGTTCCTAAAACAAACATCTAACTCTTTCCAAGTCTAAACTCATTTTATTGCAGAACAGCTTACTCAGCAAATATTATATATATGTTTGGTATTTTTCATATATATATATATATATATATATATATATATATATATATATGTATGTATATTCCACATATATCATTCAGATTCTCTTATTAAACTTTGATTAAATGGCACCTAATAAAAAAAAAACATTAACTGCAGAACATATTGACATGAGTTCTCTGAGAATGCAAAACATTGGGGATTTGGCTTGTATGAAAAAGGTTAGAAAACATTTACCTATCAGAAATGAAATTTAGGTTAAATCCATACCTTTTCTATATCTTGTCACTGTAAAGTTCAGTTTCCATTCAAGTCCATTTATGAAAAACTTGCAAAGCACATTCTTGTATTTAAAATTGAATGGTTTAAGGGTTTAATAACCAGCCATGGTGGAGAATGCCTAAATTCCAAACTACTCAGGAGGGTGAGGCATGAGGATCACAATTTAAGGCCAGTGTAGGCAAATTTGGAAGACTATGTCTTAAAATTTAAAAATAAAAAGGGATGATGATATATCTCGGCCCTCCCTGGGCTCAACCCTCAAAAAAGAGTTGTAGAAACTGTCATCTTGCAACCAGGAAACCATTGAAGTTTGCTATGAGAGATAATGTGTTAAAAGTTTGCTGTACAAAAATCATTCACTTAAAGCAGCTAAGCTGTGTTTATCAAAGGAGGTTGAATTTTCTCACCAGCTTTGCTATAATTAATCCACTGCCTGTGACCTCCATGATCTCGTTATAATTCAACCAGGGAAAAGGATTCAGAGACCCTCTTAAAATTAGGAGCATGACTAAAATCATTCCTTCTCTAAAAAAAAAAGAGAGATTATTTTGAAAGTGAAATGAACAAGTGGGCCTAACAGATTAGCTTTAAACAACCATGCAAAATCCCAATTTTCCACAACAAAGAAATTCTCATATCACTAGGTTTAATAAGATTGCCTGACAATTTTTCCCTCTCTAATGACAACATGTGGACACATCTTCAGGTCACTGGGGTATTGCTCAAAAAGACATGGTGGCCTCTCAGGCTAGGTCCTTCAAACCAGAGAGGACAACTTTTCTCCCAGAAACGTCCTGCGCGTCACCCAAAGCAGGTTCCTGCTGAAGATATGATTCATGTCGTCCCAAGAAGAGTTTTAGAGTGGGAATAGCTTTGAATTATCAGCTGAAATTACAAGCCAGAATTGTGTTTAAGAACATAAGTAGATACCAGAAAGGCAGCAAATTCTCATACATTTCAGGTGCTAAAACCACCTCAGGGCCAGGGAGATAGCTTAGTAGAATAAGCAATTGCCTGGCAAGCTCAAGGTCCTGAGTTAAATCCCCAGTACTGCAGAAAGAGGAAAGGAAAGGAAAGGAAAGGAAAGGAAAGGAAAGGAAAGG
>PVKA01049909.1:0-13003 GCA_004027165.1 Ctenomys sociabilis | reverse complement strand
ATATATATATATATATATATATATATATATATATATATATATATATATATATGTGTGTGTGTGTGTGTGTGTGTGTGTGTGTACATGTATGTATTTGTATATACATACAAATTACATGTAAGACGCACATGCATGTATATATTATATTTTCCTGAATGTCTCTCTTATTCTTCCCTCAAAGCACTTCAGTCACTGTTCTTCCATACTTGATTTATTTCCCCAAATATTTGTCTGTGCTCCATGGATCACTTCTTTCACATCTCTGATAAAGTGCTACTGTACTTTCAATTTCCTTTGTAGATAACTTTATCTAAATAGCAGCTAGGGCCTAAAGAATTAAACTAGTTCAGATCACAGCGAAGACATCTTTGACTTTTCTTTTCCAGATTACATCCCTAAATTTTGTATAATCTCATTGTTCTTCAGACTGTCCTCTAAATGTTTTCGTTTGTCCATAGACCTTTTCTTTGGCCATCTAAAACTCAACTCTAAGCACATTTTATCTCCTTTATTCTACCAGCTACATTTCTGTTAAAATGCTTTGAACTCGTATTATCATTTTGGCAACCAGCTGTTACAACTAACTCACAGTGAGCTTTTGGATATACAAATACTCCAATCCTATGGGATAATATGGAACCATTGCTCCTGCATAGATTCCATGGCTGTTTCTTAAATTATAACACTAAACTCTGTACTGATAAACATAAATATGTCATTTTTGGCTCATCATTTCCAAATTATTGATTTAGTCCTAGAATTTCATTGTTTCATCCAGTGTGCTTATCTTGGATTATGGTAGATGACTTTGTCTCAGAAATGTGTTCAAAATTCCTGTTACTATAAACATTTTATTAACTTACATGAATTTTAATTTCTTTTCCTCCTAGAGGTATAGTAAAATAATGTTGGAGCAGGCAATTGGAGTACAAGACTACAAAACAGGGCTGGGGAGATGGCTCTGTAGAATAAGAACTTCTCTGGTAAGTGCAAAGGCCTGATTTCAATCCCCTGTTCTGCCAAAAAAGAAAGAAAGAAAAAGAAGAACACTGCAAAACATGATTCATGATTTTTTTTTTTTTTGGTCTTTTTGAGACAGGGTCTCACTATGCAGCTCAGGCTGGCCTTAAGCTCACTTTGTAGCTCAGGCTGCTCTCGAACTCACAACAATCCTCCTGCCTCAGCCTCCCGAGTGCTGTGATTATAGGCATGCACCACCACGCCGGGCTATGATTCATGATTTGACAAAACAGAATCACGGTGTAGCTTCTTCCAAGGAAACTCAGTAATGACATCCTGAATCATTCTGATCAAAGTTTGGTTTCACCCAATCTGACTCAGTTTAGTTTCCATAATCGTAAAATTGTAACATTGTTTTTGACTCGTATTCTCAGTGAAACTCACTTTAAACTTGCTGTGGCCCTCTTGGACTCCCATGCTCCCAATGCAAATTATGTGCAATAAATCTCAAATTTAAGACCCCAAACAGTTAATTCTTCTTAAACTATATGTTCTTAAACATTGAATCTCAAAACATTTGTCCATCCTGATGTAAATGAAAATGTATCTTATTTTGGAAAATTATCTGTCTTTAATATTCTCTAGAGAAAATAAATCTCAATCATACTTTATTTTCATACCCATTACAATGATCTGTCCCCACAAAATTAGAATGTGTACAGGACCCTATAACTTTACATATAGGTTCTATCATAAATTTGTTGAGTAACCATTTTTAATATATGCATGAGCCATTAACTTGTAATAATGACAAGAATACGAATACCATCTGTTGTTCGGTGTTGAAGCTCCAAATAGATAAACATTTTTTTTCTTTAAAAACCTGAGGGCTGGGGAGATGGCTCAGTGGAATAAGTGCTTCTATGGCAAGTATAAGGGTCTGAGTTCAAGCCCCAGTTCCACAAAAAAAATTAAAAACCTGATAATTGGCTCAATGTTAACATTAAAAACTCCAATTGAGTTAGGGAAACAATGGACTAATTCTACCATTGGCATCATAACAAACTGGCAAGAGGGACTTCAGATTTAATACAGAAATTTTTAAGGTATTCAAAAATGATGAACACACACACGCAGCGTGAGAGAGAGAGAGAAGGTATTTCTCAGTTCTCACCAATTAGCATTTATGCTGTTAAAGTCTATGAACTGTTTCTTCACATCCTTCTTTGTACATCTGAGTGTCATGAAGGTTTACATTGGTGTTGAAAACAAATTTGCTTCTACATGGCAAAGAAGAACTGCATGGTGTAACTGCTCAGATGACAGAAGACAATTCACTGAGAATGAGGCTGCTGAGTCCTCACTCTCAACAGCAAGAACACACATTTTCTTGCATAAGGAAGTAAAGATTCTCAGTCATGTCAAGCATCTGCTTTCTTACTTTCTTAGTGGCCCGTGTTGTAGTCAGGGTTTATAAAGGAAAACACTTAACACAGGGCAAATCTTTATAGGATTATTTTATGATGTTTAACCAAAGAGTCAAATGTAACAGAGTATAGGAGATGTGTCCACACACTAACAATCCAACTAATGGCCTGGATCCCACAGCAATGTACTGCATTAGTCCATCTGAAGATGTAGAGCCCATGGAAATGTTCTCCATGGGACCAACTAAGCCTGGAGCCCAAGACAATGTCTCATGCAGGTCTATACCAAGGAATTGTACTGGAAAAGGTCAACAGTCAGTGGTGAAGCTACAAAGTCTGCACCAATGGGATGAAGGATGTGAGGTATCTGCACTGGAGCCTGGAAGCAACTCTTAAGGAGAGAACCAAAGCTCCCCAAAGTGAACCACCACCATTATGTGTCAGTGAGGTCCTGAAATCTTCCAATGATAAAAGCAGAAGAGTTCACATCAGGATGATCAGCATGAATCACTTCTGCAGGAGGTTCAACAGCACCATCTCTTCCTCTGCAGTCCTTTTGATGTTAACAATCCTCCAATGGGCCCTCCACATCCAGTACCATGCCCATTCAATTCAACTGGGTATTACAAGTTGACCATCAACTAATCGAACATGCCCCTTTTGTAAAATCAGAGGTACTCATAAATTATCAATTAACACTCAGAATTACAGTATATGGTATGATATGTATGCAGTATATATTAGTCAGCTATATATTTTATACATAAACACATGATATAATATTTATATACTATAAATATTTACACATCTAAATATATACTCAAATAAAGAGATTTGCCATTAGAAATTAGCCCACACAGTTATGTTTTTGGTCCTGCAAGGTTTATTCTTGCTTTAGTCAAATCCTTCCTACCTACCTGCTCCCCCTTTTTGGAATAAAAACATTATTTTCGCAAAGTGGCAGAATCATAACCGATGAGGGTTATCTGAGACGCAATTATCTTGCACTGTGCTGATATATAGGAGCAGTGTTTAATTTTATTTTTGATTTTTAAAGACTGCCAGCTAAGAGTTTGATTTGAGTGACAGATGCGTTTTGCATAACGAGATGAACATTCGTATTTAGGGGCCAGAGGCAGCTGTGGTTCAAATCTAAGAAGTCCTCCAAAATCTCATGTGTTCAAGGGTGTGCTTTTGCAAGTTTATTTGATCATAAGAACCCCATAACAAACTGACCCTTAAGTGGCACCTGCTTGGAGGGGGGTCGCTCAGGTGCTATGGGGAAGCTCTGCTTCCCTTTCAGACTCCCCTCCCTTCATTCTGCTTCTGGCTGACATGAGACATGCCATTTCCCTCCACTAGACCCTTTCACCACTCCCTGCCTGCACTGCAGTTGGGTAAATATGGATCAATGAATCCTCTAAAATCTATAAGCCAAAATATACATCTCTTCCTTTTATCTATGGGTATCAGGTACCTGGTCCAAGCTACAAAAATATGACTAACAGAAATGTTATTTAAAATGTCAAATGATAGATAAAAGATATTCCAGGCTGGCCAGAAAGCTCAGAAGACTAAAGGGCCTGCTTAGGCAGAGTACAGCGGCAGAGGTTCAAACCTGGTGTGTCTTGTAGGCTCTGTCCCCAAGGTGTGCTGAGACAGCAATTGAGGCTGGGCATGGTGGCGTGCACCTGTAATCCCAGCGCTTATGAGGCTGAAAACAGGAGAATCATTGAGTCTAATCTACATAGTGAGTCCCTGTAGATCCTGTGCTAAAGTATCAGAAAGAAAGAAAGAAAGAAAGAAAGAAAGAAAGAAAGAAAGAAAGAAAGAAAGAAAGAAAGAAAGAAAGAAAGACTTTCATACAGTGAAAGTCAAAGGTTGAACATATTTTTAAAAAAAAAACATTTTATATTTTGCTTTAAAAATTAACTACAATGAATTCTTTGATGTTTAACTTTATTTTACTTGTTTGTTTATTTATTTATGTACTTATTTATTGTACCAGGGATTGAAATCAGGACCTTGTGCTTGCACTTGCCAGGCAAACACTTATTGCACTGAGCTATCTCCCTGATCTGATTTTGAACTTCAACCAATTATTTTCTTTTTAACATTAATACATTATTTGGAATGTTTTCTCAAAAGCATCTCAAAAATATAAATAAAATTATTTGCACTTACATGTAATGTGCTCACTTTGGTAGCACATATGTACATTTAGTTTAATGTCACTTTCTCAAAAATAATCAAATTTTAACGTGCTGAATCAGGAATCAGTTATGGTTATCAGAAAAATGAGAATATGGCAATAAAAATTTAGTATAGTAAAAATTTTTAAAATAAATCCTTAATGAGAAAGCAAAATATTAGAAGAAAAAGCAAAGTAGAACCTTCTTCAAACAAGCAAAAGTAATACTCTTGAAACTTGGAATTAAAGTGAACATATATCTGTACAGTATAATAGACAAAATACATGAAGAGAAAATGTCATATATTTATTTAATGACTATCTAATTTTTGCCAGCACCATGAGAGTGCAGGCAAATCTCCATGTGCATTTGAGCCCTAAGCCCACACGAGTCATGCAGCCTCAAACAGCACCAGATTTTCCATCAGCACTGTCTGAAGACCTAATTTAGTTGTCAGACAAGCCACTCCAGAGATTTAACATCAAAATAAGACAGCCTGAGAGGGATAAAGAGGAAGATAAAGTGAAAAGAACTCTTGATTGTAACAAAGAGATTTAATCCCAGGCAGAGGAAATTTCTCAAGAAAATTCCTAATGCTAGCACTAATTTTGTTCATGTTTGCTTAAGTCACTGGATGGCACAAAAGCTAACACAGTGTTGGAGTCATGTCCAATAACTACATTTCGGAGATCAGAATAGATTAACTTTGATTAAATGTAGAGATATATACATTCTTTTAAAGGCATGGAGGCTCGATAGATAGGATTTGAAATGAAGAAAACTGTGATAACTTCATGAAAGAGACCAAACTTTTCCTTCAGGAGTATAATTCTAGCAACAAACTTCAGGGCAAGTCAACAAAGTGAGATTCTGGATGAGAGCAAGAGTGTTGTTAAAACATAAGAACCTATACAAGTAAAAAGGAAACAGAAGAAAGCATCACTTTTAAATGGACAAATTGAACTAGGTCACAGTTGTGAATTTATAGCACATTGATCTTGAATTTTCTAGACTGCAGAACTGTGAGAAATGAGTTTCTCTTATGAATTATTTAATCTTCGCTGTTTTACCAAAGCAGCACAAGTTATAATAGCCTGTATTTTGTACATCTGTGGAATGGCACAGAATTCTTTACTTCAAATAGGAATTGTAAAGAAGGACCATTTAATGAAACATGAGACTCCTCTGGGTATTGGCTGGCCTTAGAGTTTTTCTACTGTTGCTCAACCTTAGTCTAGCTGTATTCCATTCTTAGACATGCCCATCTAGTATTTATATCATTTCTATTTCACTCAGTGACAGAGTGTATTGCATGGTGGCTTGATGGTTTTCCCAAGATTCCCATCTCTCTATTTCTCTCCCATGAGCATTTTCCCTTATACATTTTGTACATGTTTGATCATGACACAGCTTTACTTTTAGAAATGACCTGGCTAACACAAAGACAGATGCAGTGCATGAATAGAAGCATTGTATTCATTAATTTTCTTGTTGCTGAGACAAAATACTCAACACTCAAATGAGGAAAGATTCATTTCAGCTCAATTTTTAAAACTTTTAGTCTTTAGTTGTCTGTTACCAAGGCAGGCAGCCTAGCAGATGGGCAACACAGAGAAGAAATAGTCCATGGCATGGCAAGCAGAAGAAATAAAGAAGCAGCCACTGAGTCAGCCTTCTCCTTTAAACCAATCCAGGTACAAGTCTTTTGATTGGTGCCACCCACACAGGGTGGGTCCTCTGTCTTCATTAAATCCAGCACTGTGTTAATTCTAACCAGTGGAATCTGTTAGTACTACACACCCTTGATCCCAATGTTACATGCCTCATGCCTGGCCAGCTCTGAAAACCCCACTGATGAGCAATAAGACTTTGGGGGCAATATCTAGATGTAAGTCACAAAAGGCATTAATGAGCAATTTTAAGAGAAGAATTGACATGAAGTAGTAGTCATTTCACTGAACTTCAGAAAAGAAAGACTCAAGTATGACTCACACATGAAAAAAGTGATCACATTAATTCAAGTTTCAAACATAGAAAATAAAGTTGGTAATGAGAAACACTAAAATTAATTGTGGCACTTAGCTAATACGAGACTTAATAAGTGTTCTGGAGCAAGATGCCTAAAGATTGCTACAAGTGTTGGGCCCTCTTGAGAGAGAAAAAAAAATATTAATGCATGTTTTCAATTCCTACAAACGAAAGGGACCATTTGAAATAATCTTGGTATGGTGATATTAGCCTACCACAGTTGTATGAATGGTAACAGACATATAAAAGCCTTGAATCAGAGATGAGCAGTTCTTTACTCATAAAAATTGCAGTATACATGTTATTACCAATTGGGTCATTTCCCAATAAATCTAAACATATACATCATTGTAGCAGGACTTTCCTGTGGCATCTTTTTCTACTCTCTTTTTTTCATTTATTACCTCCTTTATTATAAAAAGAAGTTACTTGAGATAATTGGTATGTCATGACAAACAGTATGCATGTAAAACTCAAGAATGACAGGCATTCCAAATATGATCCCATTATTACACATTGTTATCTTCAGTGCAGTTGCTCAGTTCACAGGTATTAGCATATATGTTTAGTCAGGATGAGAATCCCACCAAGTAACTGCTAGTTTCATCAGCCTGTTGTTAGTTCTCAGTACCATTGTCTTGCCTATCTTGCGCATATAAATGTATGAATTTGTCCCTGTCATGTTTCCTAGTTTTTCTCCTTACCCTGTTTTCGTTGTCCAATCCTCAAGTTCTTGCTTTCCTTTTAATTGTGTTATACCTTTTATTTGTATTTCTTCTTTTGAGTTCCTATGCTAGGGAGCCTAAATGATATTTACACATGGGGTCCAGTGTATTTCACTTATTATTATATATTCAAGTGGCATCCACTTAAATATGAAGGCTTCAAGTTCATCATTCTTTATAGTTGATTAATACTCCATTGTATAGAAATACCACATTTTTTCAACCACTCCTCGTGTGACGGCATCTTGGTTGTTTCCAAGATTTTGCTCCCATAAGTTGTGCTGCTATAAATGTAGGTACACATATATCACTATGATATGACGTTTTCAGTTCATCTGGGAAAATTCTCAGTAGGGGGATAGCTAGCTTGAATAGGATTTCCAGTCCTAGTTTTTCAAGGAGACTCTACACTGACTTCCATAGTGGTTGCACCAGTCTACATGCCCACAGGCAGTGGAGAGAGGTAACTTTTTCCCCACAGCCTCTCCAACATTTATTGTTAATTGATTTCTTTATGATAGACATTCTTTGTAGGGTCAGATGGTATCTTAATGTTATTTTAATTTTCACTTCATGGACGGTAAGTGATGTGGAGAATTTTTTCATAAATTTATTTGTTTCTTTAATTTTATCCTCTGAGAAGTGTGTGTTCATCTCAGATGCCTATTTCTGGATTGGGTCTTTAAATTTTAGTGCACTACTGTTTTTCAGTTCTTTATAAATTCTACAGAGCAGACCTAAGTGAAAGCTTATTTGTGAAGATTTTTTTTGAAAAGTGTGGATTGTCTTTTCACTTTGTTGGTGATTTCTTTTGATGTGCAAAAACTTCTCAATAAGAGGAAGTCACAGTTTTTAATTCTTTCAGGTGTTACCCGTGCAATTTGTTTTTCTCCAAAAACCATTTTCCTACCCCTATGTATTCAAGAGTTCTTCCTACATTCTCCTCCATAAGATTGATTGTTTTTATATTTTAATGTTTAGATCTTTAATCCATTTTGACTTCTGCTTAGTGCATGGTGATAGCCGAGTCTTCTTTTAGTTTTGGGCATGAAGGCAGATACTTTTTTTCAGCACCATTTGTTTAAGAGGCTAACTTTATTCCAGTAAGCAAGTTTGGCTCCACTGTCAAAAGTCAGGTGTCTTAAGTATGTTAGTAGAGGCTTCTGTATCTTCTTATCTATTCCATTGATCCTCAGGTCTGTTTTGTTGCCAGTACCATGTGGATTTTTATCACAGTAGCTTTGTGGTATAATTTCAAGTCAGGAGTTGTAATGCCTTCTTCCTTGTCTTTGTTGCCTGGGATACCCTTTGCTATCCTACATCTTTTCTGTATCCAAATAAATTTTAGGATTTATTTCTCTAGGTCTCGTAGATGTGTTGGTGGTAGTTTGATAGGGGTTGTATTAAATCTGTACAGCAACTTTCACAGCGCGGCCATGTTCAAAACGTTGTTTCTTCCTATCCAGCAACAGGGAATATCTTTCCATTTTCTGAAATCCTCTATGATCTCTTTTTTCAGAGTACCATAGTTTTCCTCTAAGAGATCTTTGACTTCTTTAGTTAGATTAATTCCAAGGTATTTCATTTTCTCTAGTGCTAGTGTAAAAGGTATTGTTTCTCTAATTTACCTCTCAGTGTGTTTGTCATCTGCATAGAGGAATGCTACTGACTCTTGGGTAATGACTTTGTATCTTGCTATGTTACTGAATTTGTGTACCAATTCTAAAAGCTTCTTGATGGACTTCTTTGGGTCTTCCAAGTAAAGTATTATGCCTCCTGAAAATAATGATAATTTAACTTCTTCTTTACCTGTTCTTATTTCATTTATTTGTCTCTCTTGTCTAAAGACTCTAGCTAATGATTCCATAACTATATTGAGTAGAGTGGTGATAGAGGACAGCCTTGTATTGTACGAGATCTGAGAGTAAAAAGCTTTCAGGTCTTCCCTGTTTAGAAGTATATCAGCCATTGGGTTGTCATAGATGGCTTTTAACAGACTGAGGTAGAGACCATTTATTACAATTTTCTGTAGGACTTTGTACATGAATGAGTGTTGGACTTTGTCAAAAGCCTTTTCTGCATCATTTGAGATGATCATGTGGTTTTTGGGTTTGGCTTTATTGATGTGGTGTATTACATTTATAGATTTTCGAATACTAAACCATTTTTAAATCCTTTGGATGAATCTTACCTGGTCATGGTGTATGATATTCTTGATTATTTGCTGTATTCTATTTGTTAGGATATTATTGAGGATTTTTGCATCTATGTTCATGAGGGAGATTGGCCTGTAGTTCTCTTTTTTAATTCTGTCTTTCTGTGGTTTTGGTATCAGTTTAATACTTTCCTCCAGGAATGTTTTCGGGATGACTATTTCCTCTTCAATTTCATTGAAGAGTTTGAAGAGTATAGGGATTATATCTAATGTAGATTTCTTGTAGAATTCAGCTATGAATCCATCAGGACCTATACTTTTCTTTGTAGTTAGATTTTTTATTACATTTCATATTTCATTGGCTGTTATTCAGTTATGGAGAGTTGTTTTATATTGTTGATTCAGTTTTGGTAATTTGTACCTTTCTAGGAATCTGTCCATTTCATCTGTCTTCTATGCTATGTGACTAAATATTTTCAAAGTTGCTATTGACAATTTTCTGAATTTCTAGTGGGTTTGTGGTAGTTACATACTTTTCACTCCTTATTGCTTGTATTTGAATTTTTTTCTTTCCTCTTTTTGATGAGGTTACCTAGGGGATTATTTATTTAATTTAGTCTTTCATAGAACCAGTTATTTTTCATTAATTCTTTTGACTGTTTTGTTCATCTCATTTGAATTAATGTCTTCTCTAATCTTTATGATTTCTTCCCTTCCTTGAACTCTGGGTTTGGTTTACTCTTCCTTTTCTATAAGCTGAAGGTGCAACATTAGAGTGTTTATTTATTCCCATTCTGTTTCCCTAATGCGTAAGTTCACAGCTATAAATTTCTCTCTAAAGACTGCTTTCATCACATCCCATAAATTCCAGTAAGTTTTGTTTGAATTTTCATTGAATTATAGATATTGTTGAATTTGTCATTTAATTTAATCTGTAACCCACTGTTTGCTGAGTAGGGTGTTGTTTAATTTCCATGTATTTGTGAGATTTTTCTTGTTTCATTTTTCATTCATTTCCAGTTTCATTGTGGTCTGGTCAGATAATATAGATAGGATAATTTCTGCTTCCTTGCATATACTTAAGCATGGCCTATGGACTAGTATGTGTTTTATTTTAAAAAATGACCCATGTGTAGCTCAATATAATGTATATTCATCTGTCATTGGGTGGAACACTGTATATGTCCAATAAGTCCATTTGTTCCAAGCTCTAGTTCAATTCTGCTACTTCTTTGCAAATTCTTTTTCTGGTTGACCTATATTTTTGGGATAACAAAGTGTTAAGGTCTCCTGTTAATAATGTGGAATTAAGTATTTCATGTCTGTTAAGATTTTTCTTATATACTTGAGTGCTCCTATGTTTGATGTATATACATTTATGAGTGTTACCTCTTTCTCTTGAATTTTTCCCCTAACCAGTACATAGTCACCTTCCATATTTTATTTTATCATTCTTGATTTGAATTTGAGAGTGTCTGAGAACAGGATTGCTACCCTTGCTTTTCTCTGAGTTGCTGGGGCATGTAGTATTGTTTCTATCCTTTTACTTATAGCCTATGATTTCTGTATGAGTTAAGTGTTTTTCTTGTATACAGCATTTTGTTGGATTTTGTTTCCTAATCCACTATGCCAATCTATTTCTTTTAATTGGTGAATTGAGTCCATTTACACCGATGGTTATAATTAAGATGCATTGATTTACACTTGACATGCTATTTATTTACTGTTGTTTAGTCCTTTTTGTCCCGTGTTTAATTGTTTGCCCTATTTAGTGGGTTCCTTCTGTTTTAATTCATGGAGTTCTAATCATTTTTGTCCCTCTCTAGAACATCTTGCAGTAGTCTTTGAAGGGTTGGCTTTATCATCATGAAATTTTTAGTTGTGCTTTGTCATGAAAATATTTCACTTCTCCATCAAACTTGAAAGAGAGTATAGTAGTCTGAGCTGTAATTTGTTTTCATAGAGGACTTGAAGTACTTTGGTCCCTCTTTTTCTTGCTTTCATGGTTTTGGGAGAGAAGTTGTCTATTATTCTGATGGTTTTTCCTTTAAATATGATCTGTTTCTTTTCTCTAGCTTCTTTCAGTATTTTGTTCTTGCGCTGGACTTTTGGGATCTTGACTATTATATATCTCAGTGTATTTTTAATTGGGTTGAAGTTATTTGGAGTTCTGCATGCTTCAGTTACCTGAATGTCAGATTGTTTCCTCGCATTTGGGAAATTTTCTGCTATTCTGTCCATATTCTTTTTATATCATTTGTATTGCCTCCTCCTTTATCATTGATGCCTATTAGTCTTATGTTATTCATTTGGCTTCATCTTGCAGTTGATGAATTACTTTTTCATGCATCCTATTTGTTTATAAGAGATCATTTCTTATCTTTTCATTAGCTGTGACAGCTCTTCAAGATCTGAAGCTCTATCTTCTCTTTCACTCAAATGTTTTTGCAAGTGTTTTTGTGATTGAAATTTTAGGTTTCTCTATATCTCTTTGAATTGACTTCAGGTGATCTATTTCTTTCCTGTATTGCTCATTCAAGGCTAAAGTGGATATTAAATTTACATCATATTATGCGTTGGCTCTATTGAGTATACTTAATATCTTAACCAATAAAATATTTAAACTATGCACTATGAAAATTGTTCTGATCAAGATTGAAAATTTTTTGACAAAAGTTATAAATTTTTTTTGTACAACTAGTCTTAAATCCTGTCTTATAGCTGGGAAAGTCATTGTATAGAAAATTCCAAAGAAAAGTCAAATTAAGTATAGATATAACACTTGTCACATTTATCCAATTGATGAAAAACATGTCATTGTATCCCCAGTGTTTCATGCTGGCCCCACCCCCATAGTGTATTGAGAAAGCAATTGGTACTGGTCATGGTGTCACGCCCCTGCAATCCCAGCACTTGGGAGGCTGAAAACAGGAAGATCAGTATGAATCCAATTTGTGTAGTTGTAGGAGACTCTTCCTGGTCCTGGTCTCAGTCCAAGAAACCAATATTTGTAATCCCAAAGTTACGTTATTGGAATCCCATCAAGTTGATTCCAATCTACCACTTTCCATGCAGCCCACAGCGAAAATGAGGACACTAAATTATATTTTTAATCATCGGGGAGTCAAGGGGCTCTAGGTCCAGCCACGTAGATGGCTTCCCAGAACGAAGAGAGTGACCCAGGGCCTCACCCGGTTTTTATTCAGTGAGTGAGTGGCTTGAGGACTGAGAATTGTGGGAAGTAGGTGACTACTGTGAGCTGAGCTAGGTGTGGGGCCTACATTTACCTCTGCCATATGCAGAGAGGATATGCAGAGAGAGAGAGTAATCTGCATTATATAGCATTTAATGTTTTGGGAAGTCTAGGGCTTCAGCTTTGATGTAGTCTTTCAAGCCCCAGGAAGTCATAGCCTCTGTCTCGAGGCTCGATCCCAGCTGGCAGCGCGGAGCATTAGCTCTACCATCCTGTCTCCACCCGGCTCACGTTAAGGAGCAGCAGGCTTACCAGGGAAACAC
>PVKA01049908.1:0-12997 GCA_004027165.1 Ctenomys sociabilis | reverse complement strand
TTAAGCTCACTTTGTAGCTCAGGCTGGTCTTGAACTCACAACAATCCTCCTGCCTCAGCCTCCCGAGTGCTGGGATTACAGGCATGCGCCACCACGCCCGGCAGGACATTGTCTTAAACACAGAAGCCATTCCTTGAAGGTTCACAGAATCAGAAAAAAGTTAACTCAATTCACAGATTTTAGCCAAGTTCTTTTAAAGCCTCCCATCACTTTGGGGGAAACAATTATCTTTAGGACAGGAGTGAGGGATCTACTGCAGTGCCATTTGGTGGTCTACACTCTCACATTCCTATCACAAGAGACATCTTTGAGACAGATGGGCAGGTGTCCACTCCGATATCGTAGGTCAGCACTCCACCTGGAAGCAGCAGTGCAGTCTGTGGGTGGAAAGACAGAACGCTCTTCAGAATGGAGAAGTCAGTTGAAGAGATTGCAAGGATTCACAGCAGAAAATACACTTCAATTTGAAACTCTCTTTTTATTTTGTGATATCATAAGACAACTGTGGGTGAATGATAGCATAACTCTTCTGAGGACTTTTCACAGGGTAGCCTCGACCCTGCCCCTTTTCCTATCATTCTACATGTACTTAATGGGATTCAGTTAAGCATGAAGGACAATGGTAGGAAGATTAGATTGAGTAGATATAAAATCTAGAAGCATTTGTTGGTATTTTAAAGTAATCTCTGTGTCAAAGGCCTGAAAAACATTACATGCAAAAAGTGAGCATTATACCTGAAGTTCCTCTGGGTCACTTCAGTTTTAAAATTCAAACTGGATGTAGAATACTGCAAATCAATAATTAGTTAATGATTCTCATGGTTTTACATTATCAATGTTTGCAGCTTTAAGCTAGTAATGATTAAAATTAATGTAACCACTCCTATAATGATGATAAATATTAACATGGCTACAGCTTTCATCACTAAATATATCTTCTACCATACTTGTGCCCTCCTCCCCTCAGCCACACTGGCCTTCCTCAGAGGTGTGACTCTTTCTGCACATGTGATTAAACATGCACATGCTGTTCTTTCTGTCTGGGATGCTTTCATCTCTCCTCACCATTCACCAGAGTAAGCACTACTTGTCCTTTATGTGCCAGGGCAGTATCACTTTTTCAGAAAAACTTTCCCTGAGCAGGTCATTCTCTCACAGACCTTTCCTTCAGAGCATTCATAGCAGTTGCAGTTTTGCTTTTCTGGCACCTTTCCTAGACTATAAGGTTTCTGGTAGCAGAAATACAATCTATTTTTGTTTACCATTGGCTCAGCAAAGTGCAAGGAACACAGCAGTCATTCAAAAGGTTGTTGAATAAAACTGGTGAAAGCTGAGATGTGATGAAAAATGGTATTTCTACAATAACCTACCATGTTAACATTAGAAGTTGAGAATGATTCTATGTTTACAGATGGATATCAAAATAATTTAAAAAAATAAAGAAAAATGCTGAAGGGAAACATTGCTGGAGAATCATTTTGTATTAATTCACTGAAAGACACAGAATCAATGTGGAGGGGCTGACAAGATAGCTCAGTGGAATAAGTGCTTGCCTGGCAAATTCAAGGTCCTGAGTTCCATCTCTGGTGCCACCAAAAAAAAAAAAAAGAATCAATGTGGATTCTGAAAACACAAATAATAGGCAGGATATCTGACATTCAAAATAATTAATACACAACTATAGATAACTTTCCCAAGGTCTGTGATGTTGTACTCCTTGCTCATACTCCTTCCAAAATGTAAGGAAAAGAAAGAAGAAACACAAAGGAAGAATCTTCACATCTGTAGTAGAAATATAGATCCTTCTAGACTGAATCTGAAAAACATGAGAACATAACTATTTTAGAAATCTGTCAACCAAAATTCTAAGCAAACCCACACTAGAGATTCACCAGTGGAACTATGAGCTAAGCATATCAATTATGTATGCAAGAGTGAAGTGAAGGTGGGGTATGTGGAAATAAAATATTATGATGAATACACCTGTCAGAAATTAGAATGCTGTGACAGTTGGTCGTTTGCCTTAAGCTTCACTCCTGGGGAGCTCATGTTGCAAAAGGTCCCAGTTGTTCAACTTGACACCACCATTTGTTTTTGTGGACCACCTGAAATTAGGTCTTAGATTCAGTTCTGCATTGAAATAAATAAGAAAATAGCTTCATTTTGAACCTGAAAAATGCCTGGGGCTGCCATATAATATATATGCCAGGTGCAACTCTTAGAACACTTAGGTTAACAATAAAACTCTCCTTTATAAAAGCTTGAACAAAACTCTTGGCAAAGGTAGGGTGGGCATTTAAAAGGTGACCTACAAAGTCTACAAGGACCTGACTTAAAGAAATATGGTTCCCTCAACAATTACAGAGCATCTTAATATAATAAGCTTCAGGAAAAAAGTTTGCATTGTATTAACTGAAATGCTCAGAGAGGAAGCAATGCAAATGATGGACATTATGCCAAGTTCCAGCAAAGGGAACAGACTTGCTCCAGAATCACATTCTGACCTGTTTTCCCTGCTTATGCTGATGCTTATCCTCCATCTTTTCCTGATCCTTGGTACTGCATGACTTTCCTGCTATTAGTGGTGGGCACCTCTTCAACATAGTCTTGTAAAGAGCCTATGATTCATTAAAGAAGCTTGGATAATTGGTGGCATTATTTGGCTGTGAATAACCATTTCGTGCCTGCTCACACCCTCTTAGTGGCATGTGGCTAATTTTGAGAAGGTCTTGGGTGAATTTGTACATAGGGGGTCTGCACAAAGTCCTCTGGCAATAATGTTAGGGGCAATGGAGAGTTGCTTGGCTACACAACACTTAATGGCATGAATCTCATCTTCAACAATAAAACAGAAACTCTTATGGAAATATTGCAGTATTCATCAAACATCAGGAAGTATTTGTAACTTTTGATGCAACATTGACATTTTACTTTTCTAAACTGGCTATAAGGAAATAATCCACCAAGAAAACCTATATGCACAGAGATCTTCATCACTGCATTTTTATAATAGCAAAGGAATGGAAACAAGCCAAGCAACTGCATAGGTAACATGTAGTATATCTACTTGTAGAAATTAAGTGACTACTACTGAACATCATTATCATGACTAGGCAGCAAATTGACAGAAATGCTTTGGACTAATGTAAAATGTAAAATGAACAAAATGAATATGAACTGAATATATGCATACCTTCCACCTAATAAAATATGCACAATAAAATGCAAGAGGGAAGTATATTAAAAGATTCCTAGGGGAGCTTTTAAATTGTGAGGCTGTGGGCTTTATATTGATCTCATCTTCATTTTATAAACATATGTGTCATATTTTTAAAAAGAGCTTTCTGAAAATAAAGTCTATATCCTGTAAAACTCACTGTTTTAAAGCATAATAGTTTTAAAGCATAGTAACAGAATGTATACAAATTCACCACCAACTAAAGAATATTTTCATCCCCACTAAAAGAAACTTGACACTCTTCAAAAGTCACTCCCAATTTTGTCTTCTTAATCCATTGCAAGTGCAAGTCATTTTCAGTCTATATGGACTTGATTATGCCAGAGATTCCACATAAGAGGAATCATAAATGTGGACTTTGGCTTCTGGCTTCCCTCATTTAGCACAAGGCTTTCAAACTGCACTCACATGATAGCATATATTAATAATCAGCACTTACTTCCCTTTATGGTCAAATGCCATTAAGCTGTATGGATGCATAACTACATTTTATCTGTTTATCAATTGATGAACATTTGGATTGGTTCTACTTTTTGGTTACTCTAAATAATGCAAACAGTTTAATTTACCTACTGATAACTTCATTTATTACTGGGATATATCTTGAAGTAGTATTATTTAATCATAAGGAAACTATGTGTAAATATTTTTTAAATTTAATTTTTTTTTTTTCAGAATCAGGGATTGAACTCAGGCCCTTGTACTTGCCAGGGAAGCACTTATTCCACTGAGCCATCTCCCCAGTCCCTTAAATTTGATTTTTAATTGGAACACAAAATTGTTCAGTTATAGGGAATTGTGATATTTTGATACATCATATAATGTTTAAATCAGGATAAACACATCTATCTTCTCAAATAACAATCTTTTCATTATGGTGAAAATATTCAGATAGATAGATAGATAGATAGATAGATAGATAGATAGATAGATAGATGATGGATAGATAGGTAGATAGGTGGGTGGATAGATAGATAGGATAGATAGATGGATAGGTGGGTAGATAGGTAGATAGATGATAGATAGATAGATAGGTAGATGATGGATAGATAGGTAGATAGGTGGGTGGATAGATAGGATAGATAGATGGATAGGTGTATAGATAGGTAGATACATGATAGATAGATGGATAGATAGATAGATAGATGGATAGATAGATAGATAGATAGATAGATAGATAGATAGATGGATAGATAGGTAGGTAGATACCCCATTATGCAGTAAAACAGTGGAACTTTTTTCTCCCATCTAACGATAATTTACAGTCCATTAGCATGCCATTTTCTGGTTTCCTACCCTTAGCTGCTACTTTCAACCTTTGTGAGAGTATCATTTTTTAAATTATATTTATGAATGGTATCCCATGGTGCTTGCCTTTATGTGCCTAAGTTTTTTCATTTAACATGATGATCTTCACTTCTATCCATATTCCTTCCTATTCTTTCTTGAAGGAGAATAAAAAAAGATACAGAATTTGAAAACACAGGTGATAGGAAATTAACAATGATTATCATACTATTTGTTATTATCTTCAAAGTGGTTGGTCTGATTATCAGATTACCATATAAAATTAATCAAACAATATAAACACTATATTATCTAATAGAAATTAGTAACACAATTATCTTAGGTGCAAAGGATTGGGGGGTGGGGCCTGCATGGCAGGCCAGGAGATCGAATCCTTGGCCCCTGTGCCTACTAGCAGGCACTTTAATCCACTGAGGTATTTGGCTGGCCCTTTGTTCCTTCCTTTTGAGCAGCAGTTTATTTCTCTTTCACAATACCTATTGTTTATTTTAGATCTTATTTCTTCATTTAGTTTCTTAGACTAGGGAGACAATACGATGTTTACACATGTGGGTCTGATTTATTTCACTTATGAGTATGATGGTTAATTGCATCAGTTTACCTATAAAAGGCTTGATTTATCATTTTTTATAGCTGAGTAATACTCCATTATACAAATATACCACATCTTTTTAAATCCATTCCTCAACTGATAGGCATTTGAGTTGTTTCCAAGATTTGCCTATGAGAAATTATATTGCAACAAACATGGGTGCATATATATCACTATGGTATGCTGTTTTTAAATGCTTCTGGAAAAATATCCAGAAAGGAATAGCTGGGTTGAATAGGACTTCTAATCCTAGTTTTTTAAGGAATCTCCACACTCAGTTCCATAGTGATTTTACTTTCTGTGATGACTCCTGTGAGTTTTGGTAGTAAGTAGCTCTATCACTAGTATCAAGGGCTGTCTAGGAAAATTCTGTTCTTCAGAGATATCTTCTGTGTGTACATTCTTGATTTATGTCTGTCCCAAGATTCTATCTTCCAACGTAATTGAGAGTGGCATGTTGGTTTCTTTTTGGCTCTATCCCCAGTCTTTTGCAGTAAGATGTGGTGAGATTAATACCTAAGAGCTTTCCAATATTGTTACACAGGAGGAACAACTGACTACAACAGATGTGACATCCTCACTACTTTAGTACAATGAGCAATAAGGATAGCATCATTTACTATATAAAAGTTCACAAATCATAGTAATTATTAATTTTGTAATTTAGACCACAGGAGCAAAGTCTATATTATGTAAGAGAACCATTTGTAAATTAGGAGTTTGTATGCAAAGTACTTATCATTGTTAGAGTGGATTACTGTGGATGCTTCCAAACTAACTTGTTGCTATGTCCCACACACTTCCCATCTGGCTACCTGTCCCATGGTGTAGGAAGATGGACCAGACATCTGGGTTCCTCCAGACCGAGGTTCCTGCTGTTGTGGCTGCAGGGAGGATATCTCTCCTCCTGCATGGCTCACCAATACTCACCAAGGCTCCTGAAATTGCGGAGGAGAAGTGGGCGGGCTCCTTTTCCGGCAGCTCAGCTAAATGGTGGATGGCAATAGGTCAGGTCCCTGCTACTTTATTCTTGTGAGAAGAAAGTAGGAGGGGCCAGGGAGATGGCTCAGTGGAATAAGCGCTTCCCTGGCAAGCGCAAGGGCCTGAGGTCAACCCCAGGTTCCGCAAAAAAAAAAAAAAAAAAAAAAAAAGAAAAGAAAAAGAAAGCAGGAGCCCAGGAAATTTTGGCTGTAGGAAGATGGTACACAATGAGTGTTTTTAGAGATAGTGGCTAAAATATGACATAATTTATGCTCTAGATGATTGTACTATCTGTGTAACAGTGCTTGCATCCTCCCCACCCAAATCATTGTGTTGATTCCTTGATCCTCAAGGTGATCACATTTGGAAATGGCATGCTTCAGAAGTGATTAGGGTTAAATGAGGCAGAGTTCCTGTGATGGGACTGGTGCTTTTAGATGAAAAGGAGGAGATTGGAGAGCACAAAGACCACTCTTGCACCCCCAACTCATGTAAAGCTACAACAAAAAAGTGGACCCTCTGTGAAATAGAGATAGTCTTTACCAGACACAGAATAAGCCAGTGCCTTGAATTTGAACTTTCCATCCACCAGAATTGTGACAAAAATGTCTGTTGCTTAGGCCACCTCATTTATACTGTGGCCGAGTACTTTGAACTGACTAACACAATTTGTTTGTGTGTGGATCTAATTAGTAAATAGGAACACAATCCTAACATGACAGAGTAAACATTAACCAATCTTAGGGAACCAAAGCTCCTGGTGAATGAACTGACTTTTCACCAGCCTGGCTGGGCTTTAAATGACACCATGTCATAAAGTGTGTCTGAGAACCAGTTAAGCTGAAGAAAAAGAACCAAAACCCTGCATGAAGTCCTAGCCTCAAAAGGTGCAACTCCAATGCAAAAAAGGACAACTAGTCCAGGGGGTGATGAGGGAATGTATTTTTGTGACTTGGATTTGAGTGGGGAAAAAGTGAAATGAAAATTTCTTGGGATAAATTAAAGTACCAAACTTGCACTATCTATGGATTTAGAACCAAGCTGTCTCCTAACCTGGAATAGAACTACCACCCCACCCTGCCCAAAGAGAGAAAGTGACAAAAATTGGTATGGCCAATGGCATCCATAGATTACACAAACCCCACCTGTAGGGCAACTAGTTACCCAGAAATACAGGGTCCTAAACCTGATTCTAATTGGGAAATACAACCACACATAACAAAACACATGGAACTGCAGTCTGCCTTCAACAGGAATCAGCAAATTAAAACAATATAAGGACTTCTTATGAAGCTATAATATAATAGAGACAACAAATCATATATATTTAAAATTATTAAAGAGAAAAAGGAGTAGTAATCAGGAAGAAAGAACATAATAGGCAAATAAATATCAAGGATATTTGGAAAATAACCCATAAGAATGTAGGTTCCTAGTACTGTAGACAAGAGAATGGTGAGTGGAAGGAAAAGAATATTAACTGATCTTAGGGAACCAAAGCTTCTGGTGAATGAGCTGACCAGCACTGAGAGATTTTTTTTAATAAGTCATCTGGGTTTATAAAAATGTATTTACTTCTCAGTGTTCACGTTTCAACTCTAAAGCATTAAGAAAAAAATTGCAGGTCCAGGGAGATGGCTCAGTGGCATAAGTGCCTGCTTAGCAAGCTCAAGGTCCCAAGTTCAATTCCTGGTATTGCTAAAAAAAAAAAAAAAATGGAATGACAGAGAGAAGAAAACGAAATGATACTAAGTAAAAACGAAATCAACAGTTCCCAAGGGGGGGGGGGAATGCTTTTTGGGGAAATGGCATTGTACTTAAATACAGATGCTTTTGTTTTAAAATACTCAAACATCTATATTTCTTCAAGCTTTATTAGTCAGTCCTATAATTACAGCTTTAGTAATAGGTCCTTGATCAGAACTCTATAAAGAGCAACCAGGTGTCTTAGCCACTTGGCCCCTTAGACTTTGCGTACCACATCCTGCTGGCGGCGTCCTCTCTGTGACAGCCTATCTTTTCTCAGCTCTGAACATTACTTGTTAAATGAAATTTATTGCTTTTTTGCTATTTTAAGGTTTTTTTTTTTAAGAAATGAAGTGTTACTTGTACTGCAGTTTACAATGCTTTGCAGTTTTAGATGCTGGTGAAAATTTTCTCAACTTGGAAACATATCATTCAGGCTTCTATTTCAGAAATTTTCATATTTTTGCAATCAATAGATTTTTTTCAGTAACAGTGATTTGTGTACAGTGATTCATAGCCCTTTCTGGTTACTTAGGGCTTTGTCATACACTTCAGTAGTAGACCTTATTATTCTACTTTTTAAAAGTATAGTGAGTGCTTCTGCCTTACTTTTTACTCCATTTTCTCTCTCAAAGTCATTCCAATCATTTAATTTCTGCTCCCCTTTAAAAAATTTTGCCTATCACAAATTAAGAAACTAAGGTTGTTTGTGAATGCATACAATATATTCTTACTTTAGAGATAAACTAAATCTCCCCAAAAGTTCATTATTAGATAAACTTTAGATCCTTAAGTAGGATTCTCAGTTTTCACATTTCTAATTTATATTCTTCAGAAATGTTTGCAGCACAATTTAAATTAATAGCATTCAGAATTACTAATTTTATAGTTTAGGAGCAGACAAAATACATTGTCTCTTCTTTTTTTTAATAGGTGCATTAATCATTCAGGTTTTTTCTTCTTTGTATTGCTTGCATTAATTGCCAATATTTTTCTTAGTAATGTGATAGCTTTTTGGTGTAACTTAGAGACAAGCATTTGTCATATGCATGTAAATATCATTTCTCATTTTAAAAAAATTATATATTTCATACAAGGTCTCTCTATGCAGCTGTAACTCACAGTGATCCTCTTGTTTCAGCCTCCTCAGTGCTGAGATTACAGGTATGTGCCATCATATCTGGTTTCAGTGGCCAGCATAGCAGCATGGTATGTGGTGTCAGGGATTGAACTTGGGTCCTTGCACTTGCCAGGCAGGCACATAGACCACTGAGCTATCTCCCTAGCCCCTGTCCACTTCATAAAATATTCTTAAATTCCCGAATGTTACAACTCAGACTTGATGATTTTATTAGAAACACTAGCAAAAAATTAATTATACAACAGCATAAAACAGTCAGCGTGAAGAAAATCTTGCTATGTCACTACATTTGCTGAAAAATATGTTTGTCTACTGGGAGCAAGGCAAACTGGGGAAAGGAACCATTGGCAACCAACCTTGCTGTAAAATTATCAGAAAATCACTAAGCTTTCTATTCACAACTGAATCTTTCTTGAATCCAAATTGCTCTTATTCTGTTGAGAAGAGTGTGAATCATGAATCACCTCCACTTTGTGGGGTGTGAATGTACGTGTTGGCAAACTGGCTTGGAAATAACTCAAGAGGACCTGTAGAATTATGCTAAAATCAAATGTGGTTACTTTGCAGGTATACTGAAAATCTGCTCATTTATATCATCAAGGAGAACACTGGCAACAAATTGTCCAAGTGAACTTTTTTATAACTGAAAGCTAATCAAGGTTTCATAGTAATACAAGGAATATTTATACAAGAAGAATGGCTGATATTTAATAAAAACAGTTTTATGCATTTTAATATGCTCTAAACCCTTTCTCTCTGCCATAGGTCTATTATGGACTAAAACTTAACTTGACAACTCGGCAGGCATATGCACTAGAGGGGACAGATTGGACTAAGAGCTCCTCCACACACCATTCCTAAAGAATTCTCTAAGTTGCCAGGTCTGCCAGCTTCCTGGGAACTCTTGTCTGGAGAGTTCAGGAGTAACTGAGTTCACTCAGACTATGTTCAAAGTTGAAAACTATCAGTGGTAATCATTTAACATAACAACTACCGGGGGGAGAAAATCATTTGGGGCAAACAAAACTCTAGCAAAAACACTTTAAAACAAAAAATAAGAGAGTTACATTTGAGGAGAAGTTTGGAAAGGCTCCTGTGCAATCTGGGGAAACTAGAAGGCCAGATGCACTTGCAGGGTTGTGCACACGACCAGAGAAAGCCACCAAGGTCCTACTGTTTCACCTCTTGATGACATTCAGGCTCTCAGTGAGCAGGAAGTGAAGGCAAAAGAAAAACTACTCTAATGCACTGAAACTACATCTCTAAAGGTACAGTAGCTATGATTCACGGGCTGGGAGATTCATTTATTGAAAGTGTCTAACAAGATCTCTATCTAATCACGAATTAATCACTAGACTAACCAACCTGAGACTCTAGAAATCACAGCTAACAGAAAACACAAGCTTCATAGAATTAGCATGGAAAGGAACTAATCAAAAGAAAAAAACATGAACAGTAAAAACAAGAAACTGAAAAAGGTCAATATGATTGTAAGAGATACCAATTACATCACTGAAAACATCTAGTTTTTATTTAAAAATTATGATACACATAAAGAAATGGAAAAATATGGCCAATACACAGAGGAAAAAGTAGTCAATATAAACAGTTTAAGAAGAAGCTTAGCATTACATTAACTAGATGAGATTTTAAAGGGGTCAATCTGAAAAACTAAGGGATGCTTACAGTAATATCTCCATCCATGAATGCTTCTGTTCATGAACAACTTCATTCTCAAACAGAAGCGCTCAGCAAAGTTTTTTTTTTTTCCATTTGCAAGCTCCACAAAGGATGATGAATACAACCACAGCCATCTTCCCTAATGAACATGAATGCACACGTTTCTCCCAGAATCATGGAATGAATAGATTCACGATCTGAGGCGCCAGTGTACCTGGAGAGCTGAAAGTATAAGTGTAATAGCTAGAAAATAGCAGCAATATGAAGACACGGTATTATAAGGAGCAAGTAAGTAAGGAATCTGGAGTACAAGGGCTCATTAACAAATCTGAACCAGCAGAAAAAGAGTCAACATATGTAAAGATAGATCAATTGTGATTATCCGGGTAATGAAGAGAGGCAAGAAAATAAATAAATAAAAATAAAAAGGCTGTCCAATCCTGTAATGGTGGTTGGACAGGATAAGTAGAAAGTATTAATTATTGAATCTTTGATGTAATTCAGGTATAAAAAATAAGATATTCAAAGAGCTACACTCTATTTACTGATATGAGACATACAGTGTAATAATGTCTATAAGTATAATATCATGTATGCACCTTATATAATACCAAAACAGTATGAAAACAGTTTGCAATGTATTAATTTATCAAACCCATATTGTCAAGGTATCTTAAAACTGTCTCATTGATATTTGTACTTCAATAAAATGAAAATTAAAAAAAATAAAATAAAAAAAAAAATAAAAAGGCTGAGAGACAAACGGCATACCACCATCTGTACTATTATGCATATAATGGGAATCTCAGAGAAAGGAAAGAAAGTAAAAGAAAAAAAATTGAAAAAATAATGCCTGACAATTTCCAAATGGAAAATATTATCAGTATTTCATATTAATTCTCATCAGTCCTAGAAAATCAATGAAGCTGGGCGTGGTGGCGCACGCCTGTAATCCCAGCACTAGGGTGGCTGAGGCAGGAGGATTGTTGTGAGTTCGAGACCAGCCTGAGCTACAAAGTGAGCTTAAGGCCAGCCTGAACTGCACAGTGAGACCCTGTCTCAAAAAAGACAAAAAAAAAAAAAAAAAAAAAGAAAATCAATGAAGTCTGCATATGTAAACCCAAAGAGATCTATAACTTAAAACACCCAAAGCCAAAGCAAGAATCTTCAAAATAACAAGAGAGAAATGATTTAAGAAGTGAAATTAATAATTTATTTCTTCTCAGAAACTATGGAGATCAAGCTAGGCATGATGATACATGACTGTAATCCTAAAACTCAAGAAGCTGAGGGAGTGGTAAAGCTATGAGTTTGAGGCCAGCCTGGAGTACACAATGAGTCAAGGTCAACCAGAACTTATAGTGAAACTTGGCCTCAAAAGACCGAAAGGAAGAAAAGAAAGAAAGAGAGAGAGAGAGAGAGAGAAAGAAAGAGAAAGAAAGAAAGAAAGAAACAGAGAGCATAGACAGAGACAGAGAGATAGAGAAGCTATGAAGGCAGAAGACAGGAAGGACAAGCTAAAACAGCTGTGGAGGGGGAACAAAACAAATTAAACCTGTGAACTAAGACTTCTACATTAACAAAATTACTCTTCAAAAACTAATAAGAAATTAATACATTATCATATTCAAAAACAAGATCAAAGGTGAGAATTTCTTCCTTGGAAACCTGATCTACAAGACATACTACAAAGAGTATCATAGGCTCAAATGGTATGCAGGAACATAAAACTACACAAAGATATAGAGAGGAGACAGTGGTTTATCTTCTAGGAAAACAGTAACAACATAGATAAATTTCTTTATTTATAACATTTCTCCTGATTTAAAAATCAATCCTAAGGACGGCCAAATAGCTCATTGAATTAAAGCACCTAGGCAGGCAAAGGGGTTGGGTGTTCGACCCCTAGGCCAGCAGTGCCGGCCCCACCCCCGGGGTGTCCGGAGAGGGCACTTGAGACTGGGCGTGGTCGTGTGCACCTGTAATTCCAGCTCTTGGAAGGCTGTAAACAGGCGAATCACTATGAGTGCAATGTACACCCTTCCCTAAAATACAAAAAAAAAAAAAAAAAAAAAAAAAAAAAAAAAAAAAAAAAAAAAAAAAAAAAAAAAAAAAAAAAAAAAAAAAAAAAAAGAACAAAAAATTGTGTAACTGTGTCAATGATCTTTCAATGTATAAAGATATACTTCATGTTATAATTACAACACAAAGGAAAGATTAAAAAGTAGAACTATATAAGATAAAATTTGTAGAGGACCACCTGAGCAGCTCTTCTTGAAAGAAAAGCGATTGTCTCCATTTTGGCTGAGCC
>PVKA01049907.1:0-13002 GCA_004027165.1 Ctenomys sociabilis | reverse complement strand
AAAAAGAACTTTAAATGAGACCTCAAATGATCTCTCTGTCTCTTAAACAAAATAATAATAAAACCAATGAGACTAGCCATCCTCCAAAATCAGATAACATTAGACATTCAAACATAAGCACAGGATGCTTGTACTTGTACAATTGTAAAAGCTGAACACCATGTGTACATTCTGATCCTTCTGCTAATGTCTCACAGCTGTTCAAGATACTAGAGGACAGGTTAATAACATGTCAGGTTCTGAAATTCTCTAGACCTTCTCCTTTTCCTCTTTGTGGGAAGCTATTTCTGGCTCTTCCTAGTAAAAAAAAAAACCTTGTTGACTATACTCATAATTGTCCTGTTGATATTATTTGTCCCATGCAGACTAAATTGGTTTTCTGTTTGTTTGTTTGTTTGTTTGTTTAACATTTTTTCATGTATTTACTTGCCATTTGTATTCTGCATCTGAGAAATGTGTATTCATCTCAAATCATATTTAATTGTTCCTTTGGACTTGTCATCTCTGTGAATGGAGCCCCAGGTTTCCTATTGATATAGGGGAAAGAAACTCCCATCTGTTAGAGGTCTGAAATGCCCAGTTCATGTTTTCTAAAATTGAAGAGTGAATTCCAGGAGCAACAGAGGTTAAAAGTAGGAAGAATTTGTTGAAAGGAAGAAAATTTCTGCCTGACAGAGACACAGCAGACCCAGAAAGTGGGTTGCCCTGCAACCCCACTTCTCAAAGTTATTTACTGAGCAAAGCCACTAAGTAAGGTGGATTGAAGGTGGGACAGAACTATAGTCAATCAATAAGATTACAAGTGTAGTATTCTAGGTAATATTGATCCAATGGAAAATCACAGATAGATGTGAGGAGGGATAAAACTATGGTCAACCAATAAGATTACAGTAAGCATAGTCACAAGTATAATCAATATCACCCATCAATATTGGGTAATACTGATTACATGGGGCTTGATTCCTCACATAGGAGGAAAGGAGGAGTGACAAGGAAAGGGAGGGCAAGGAGTAAAGCTCAGGGCAAGAGCTCAAGTGGGCAGGATGGCTGACTCTGGCCCAGCCTTTGGTCTACTGTGTGTCAACTTGCACCAGTCCTTGCTTTTCTGAGGTTTGGCTTCTTGGGTACAAGCTAAGGGTGGGGAAGTTATTACATCAGCACCTCTCATTGTGCAACACCGCCTCATAGGCATCTGAGCCACTGGGAAGCTTATTAGAAATAGAGCATGGGGTCTTTGCTCAGAAATATTCAATCAGCCTCAGAGATACAGCCAGGAACTGCTCCAGCAAACTTTTCCTGGTGATGCTTGTATGTGAGAACCACTAGCCTGAGTGTGGTTTCTTCCAGATTGAAAAGCCTAATTCTCATTACTCCAATCTTAAGACTATTTTCTCCATTTTTCAGTATCTCTCTCTCCCTGGTCTTCAAAAGAAAAAAATCAAAACCCAAACCAGAAAACTTTCTCAAACTTCTTCTCTTATCTCTACAGATTCTTAACTTCAAGAAATTTAAAATTTGAATGTAGTCATTTCCTAGCAACTTTAACAGAACCACTAAGATGTCTTTGTTCTTTAACACATCTGTTCCTTCTTACAGAGGTACTGTCTTCCTTGTTCAGCTGCAAATCTAATCCTATCTGAGGAAAACCCTTTTTAAAATGCTTCAGTCTTACCTAGGTGTAGTCAGTACCAGCAGAATCCTGGCCCCCAGCCAACCACCTGTGTCATCTCTCCTGTAGATCAGCTCTCAGGCAACGCTAAACAAAGCTCCTCAGATCACAGGAAAAAATCTGTCCCCACAGTGCAGGCTGCTTTTATCATTGAGGAAAGTTCTAAAGGGTTCACATCACTGCTCGAGGGCACCAAATGAGTTATTTCTCACTATACCAGAACCTGAAATGCCAAAACCTTGAGTTGCAGGGCTGTTTTAATACCAGGAAGAAAACTCGTCTGAATTGAGTTCACCAAAGAAAAAGTAAAACTGAAAGGCCAGAAGAGAGTCAAGTGCAAGAGGGTCACAGTGACATCTCTAAACCCTGTCAAAGCAGAAGCCGGGAAGCCTGACTCATCCCACCCAGTGGTCAGGGTGCAGGTTCACTGACTTCCAGCACAGTAAAAGACTTTTCAGCATATAATAAGGGCATAAAGAGGTTAATTAGGCAGAATTTTTAAAGGAAACATTCAGAGTAATCTTGTGACTCTATGGAAGGGGAATTCGATTTACAGATGAAAGGTGAAGGGGCATCTTACAACCATCACAGGTAATAAGCTATAGCCATCTCTAGCAAAGGGCTCTGTTACAGATGACAACATGTGGTCTATTCAGAGGTGGAAGACAAGAACATTCACAGGTAAAAGAGAGCAGCCCAGGTTCGTTGTGTCACAAGGACCTAAGGAGTTTTTGACTGAGTTTGTGTCTTGAACCTGCAGTTTCCAATAAAGGTACAATTTCAAAATTATGATTTTTCTTGTCTCCTTTCTACCTATTTTTCTTAGCCTACCTCACAACCACGCCTGAAACCAGGTTACCTCTGGACCTTTCAGCACAAAGCCCATCGCTCTCTTTTCTCCACTTTGGGCTGACTTTCTTACCACTTGCTCTACTAAAATGCTTTAATGGGCTTCAAGTATAAACTGATACAGTTTTGGGGAGGTAACTGTTCATTGTCTACAATTTTTTCATATGCACAATTCTTGCCTTAGCACTAATATTCTAGACAGCTATGTTAGGTAGAAATATTATAGGCAGCCAGGTAGGAGTCAGAGCAGAAGACAAAAATGTGATGCAGTTGTGGCTGGAGGCACATTCATCAAAATCCAGGCCTCACGATAAAGATGAAATGACTAAACCAACATACCTTCCTGAGGGATGAAGACTACATCATAATAAATACTGCCTAGTACAATAAGGTCTAGGTAGGCACCATCACCCAAGTGAGTAACCAGGACTTTCTGACTCATCTCTTCCAAAACTGGTCCTTGTTCTTTCCATGTACACTTACTATGGAACCTGCTTCCACAGTGGATCAATATTATCTAAGTAGCTATACTTAAAATCTTATTGGTTGATCATGGTTTTATCGCACATTGTACCAAACTGTGATTTTTTTTTTCCTACGCACCTAACAATTTCTGTCTATAAAAACTGACTTTGAGGAGTGGGCTCCTTGGCAACCCATTTTCCAGACTCCCTCCTGTCTCTCTCAGGAGCTTTCTTTCAATAAAATTTCCTGGTCGACCTCTATTATTCCTTTTATTCTTCAGTTCCGGAGAGTAAACTCAGTCTATTGGACATCTAGCAGGTGAGGAGTTCTATTTATTCCCCCCATATCACTTGGAGTTCCTTTATCACCTTTAATTCTAGAAATATATTCACCAGAAATGCTCTCACAATTATGTAAATGTATCTACAGAGAGTCACAAAGTTCATTAAAGCATTGTGTGAAATGAATGAGGTCTGTGTATATTCTAACATTAAAAAGTCAGATTTCTGTGGATCAAGAAAAATAACTAGCTTTAATACTTAATTTGATGTAGAAGGTAAGAGAGTACACATTGAAAAGGTCTAGAGGGAGCAAATAATTAGAAGTAATCATTTCTATGGGATAAAATGAGAGGACGTTAACTTTTAAATCATTTTATGCTAAAATTTGGCCTCAGACTTGAACCAGTTTGGTCATTACCAAGGGAGAAAAATAAAAAGTGAGAGAAGAGAAGAAGGAGGGAAAAGGGGAGGAGGGGAAAAGGAGGGGCAGAAGACAAGAGACCCCGAAATTCAGAACATTTGAATCATACTTGCATCGGCAAACACATGATGAGGGCCTACGGGTCCTGGGGCTTCTTGGGGCTGCAGAGGAAGACCAGACGCAGCAACAAGGCTGCGAGGTCTGCCTGCGCCGTGAGGAAGCCGCACCCCAGCTCACATTTCAAGACCTGGCTATAATGAATCACAGAATAAATCTGTTAAAAGTAGAGCCATCAACTTCATTTATTTCTTAATGCATTTATCTTTATTTTTACCTTCTATTGTTTTTCCCTTCTTGATGTTTCGGTGTTCCATTTTTACAAATTTCTTTGGGTTTAAAGAACTTTCTTTAGCCATTCTAATGGCTAAAGTGACAAATCATTGTATTCTTCTTTTTTTTTTTTTTTTTCAATGATAGGCATTGTTAAAAGGAAAATCTAGTTCTGGGCAGGGCAGCACACACCTGTAAGCTCAGTGCTCCAGAGGTGAAGGCAGGAGGGCAGGAAGATAACTATTAGTTGGGTGCCAGACTGGGATGCAGAGTGAGTTCATGGGGAGCCTGAGCTATTATCACCTTGAAAAATTCCTTGTCTCTGTTTCTCATCTATAACCCTTCTCTCATAAGGTCGTATGTATGTACCATATTATACATGTATATACACCTATACATACTATACATATATCTATATAGTATATGTACATATGAGACAAAGAGAAAGCTCTTTGCCCAATAACTGCCACATAAAAAGTATTCTATAAAACACAGAACTGTTATTATTGAAAACACAATATATCCTAAATTCTGCTGGACAAATTACAGTTAACTTTGGGTGTAGCTTCTCCTTAGAGCCATCAGCTTTAGCATACTGTGCAGTAACACTGACACCAAAGTACCATTCAGTGCTATCAAGAAAAGCTTGTCTGGTAAGGGCTCTGACAAGCCCAGAGCTCCATGAGAGACAGCTACCAAAGCCAATTGCTGGCATAGACTTGAGCCCAACAGTGGTATAAATGATACTCGGGTTCCATTTTGTGAAACAGGCAAACAAGCTTTTGATTGGAAGAGCATCTCAAAGACCAAACTCAGAGAGCACTCCAGGGCTGAAGATTGGCCCAAGACCACCAACCCATACCCCTTGGACCACTTGCTTCACTTCATGAATTTATAATGCTGATCAAGAATAACACACCCTCTGTCTTTCGGCAGCCTTCCTTCCTCTACATCGTGCTAGCTTAGAAGTTCGGGTTATACGGGCATTGTTAGACAAGTGCTGGTAGCTGGCTTTCACTTCTAAGTCAAAAGCCCCAGTGCAAAAGTTAAATTCACACCGCACTTGTGTCAGTGATAGCAAATTAATCTGCATCAAGCTAAAAAAAAAAAATTGCCTTTCTTTTTGAGGTATTTCCTTTTCTCCTTCTCCCTTTCCCTGCCCCTCAAAACTGACATTATTCTGGAGGCCCAATGCAAAGAGTAGTTTATAAAACTGCAGCAGCTAACTGCCAGCCAAAGCAAAGCCCAGTTCTCAGCTGCAGCCATAAAGCAGCTGGAAATGCTGTGCATTCAAGTCACAAAAGGTATGATTTCTGCCTGAGATTGTCCAATAGCAGAAATGAATAATGATTCTTTGCCTGAAAATACATATTGATTGTTGGCTGTGAATTTCACCATGGATAATGCTGAAGTCATCATCTTTCAAGTGTGTGAGAATTGAAGTTGCTGTTGCCTAATCCTTGCGAGATGATTTGTAGCAAGAGACCAGACAAGGCAGGAGAAATGTCTATATCTGGGTCAGGCTGGATGTTCTCCAGCCAGTTTATGGCACACAAAGGACAGATTAATTGCCTCCATTTGACTAAGATGAAGGTACCTCCATATTCTCTAATCTTCTGTAGAACTGAATTCTTCAAAACTCACCCCATGTTACTGGCCCCAATCAACATTTAATGACTTACATCTCTGACAGTCTGACCTACTCAGGGCCTTGTGCATTTTCTCCTTGCTGCAAGTGCCACTGAATGGAAACCAGAACCTACTTGGCATGTTGTCATCGCCCAAGCAGGCCAGACTTCCTCCTAGCTCCTCAAAAATGTTTTCTTCTTCTAGTGAAGGTGAAAGAGTTGAAGGATTTTTTTGTTTTGCTTTGTTTTGTCTTGTTCTTGCTTTAAAAACATGAAGAATTAATAGCTACGCTGGCTACCTGAATATTTTTAAATCCTGCTAAAGGTATCTGGATAGGTATTGTTAGCTAACAGAGAAAGATAATCCTAGCATCAGCTTTGTTACTCCAAACCCCCAGCAACTAAGACATCAGAGTCTGGTGAGCTCAGAAATTCCAAGTATGAAGCTTCTCACTGCAAAGAATTCAAAGGGCCTCCAGAAGTTTCACTTAACCTAACACACATCCCCACCAATCTCCACTATAACTAAAATTTCACCATTAAAGATGTTTTATTAAAGTTCAACCAAACTGAAATCTCTAAATGGCCCTTATAAATATCTGCATGGAAAAATCCATATAAAAATTATATAGAACCAGGGCCAGGGAGATAGCTCAGTAGAATAAGCACTCACCTGGCACATGCAAGGGCCTGAGTTCAATCCCCAGTAATATATATATATATATATATATATATATATATATATATATATATATATATATATATGTATATGTATATGTATATGTATATGTATATGTATATGTATATGTATATACCCAGTGAGAATGCTAGGTATTAGCTCTACTTTAGCAGAAATGCCTTCTAAGCAGCCAAGCACAGAGAACAAGGCTTTAAGAGAACATGGAGCATCCAGATTGGAAGAGACAGAGAAAGCAGGAAGAGAGTCACAGAAAAATCTCCTTGGCATGACTTCCCAAGTTAGTCAAGGAATACACCAAGAATGAGAAAACTCAGTCCCAGGGAAATGCCCAAGGATAGATGGATACAGTTCCACATGACACTTCTGGAAGCAGAATGTTTTACATGCCTTCTCAGTCCTGTAACTCATAGCACTGGTGCCATTAGGAGCCTCTTCAGGGAGACAGGATGGTGAGTGGACACAGCATAGTAACACAGACTTGAAGAGAACATTACCGATTTACATAATTGAGTGTCATTAAAAAGATGTGTAATGCTTTACATAGTCAGAAAGACAAATCAGTCAGTATTACCTTTTTTAAAAGTACTGGCCTCACCCCCAGGGTGTGCTGAGACAGCAATTGAGACTGGGCATGGTGGCACACACCTGTAATCCCAGCTCTTGGGAGGCTGAAAACACATGAGAATCACAATGAGTCCAATCTAGTAGTGAGACCCTGTACCGAATACATTAAAAAATAATAATAAAAAAGTTAAAATATTGCCACTACATCACGGGTTGATCAGACCCACAACCTTCTCCCAAGCTAGTGGATGGTGAAGGCTTAAATGAAAGAGACAAGTGGGTGTCAGGGACATAACTCAACAGCACAGGTGCCTTCTCGGCAAGTGCAAGGCCTTGGGTTTGATTCCTTGTACTAGAAGAAAAAGAAAAGGAAAAACAAAACTCTAGAATTCAAGATTCTCTGGGACTGAGGCAAAGAACTTCTCTGGGCAGCCTGTATTTGGTTTTCAAACAAAGGAAGGGGTAATGAGGAAAGTGTGGAGAAACTGAGCAAGACCTTGGAAGTCCTTACAAAGACTGTCCCAAACAGTAAGTTATGCTAATGAGGAGAGCTATCTTTTCTCCAGGTTGATATTCATGGCAGGAGTGAGACATCTGCAGCTACAGTCTTTATCTAGTAAATTAGGGTTGGAGCCAGGAGTACTCAGCTGTGGCCTTATGTTGTCCTCATAGCATCACAGGCTCCTACAGGCCTCAGCCAGGACATATAGAGAAGCACTTAGGAGCACAGTGCCTATCTCCAGACAGGGGCGTAGGCCTGGGCCAGACTCAAGGAAACATAGAAAGACAATTGGTTAATTTTAAATCCTGCTCAGAGCTGCTTTGTAGTAGTCTCCATCATCACTGAAGTAGCACTTTTTAATAAATCTCCTTGGAGGTCCCAATGCTTTATCATTGCCATCAGCTTTTGCTTTGTCTAAATAATGACCTAATCATCTTTGTCTCTCAGTCTTAATCATCATTCTTCCCCCAAGCTAGAGCAGGCAATTTCCTCATCTCAACTGATCCTTAGACCACAGGATAATTCTGGACTCAGGGATACTGTCCCAGGAAGGCTTCTGCTAACAAGAATTTGTCAGATCCTGCCATTGCTTAGAACTTATGTATGTGCCTTCTCTGGTGGCCTATTTTCTAGGCAAAAGCAATTCTACCATCTATTTCATGCATATCTGTGTTGCTCCCTCCAAGTTCGACCAACAGAAACTGTACATCTCCTGTGCTTCAGGACTGCCAAACCCCTCAGAAGCTCTATAATGTACTCCTCATCTTAGCAACCACCAGCCTCTGCAAAATCCCACCTGGGGACAAATCCTCCAAACTTCTCCTCTCAATATTTCTTTCTTTCTTTCTTTCTTTCTTTCTTTCTTTCTTTCTTTTCTTTTCTTTTCTTTTCTTTCTTTCTTTCTTTCTTTTCTTTCTTTCTTTCTTTTCTCCTCTACATCTCTGGCTCTTTTTTATTTTAAAACAGGGTCTCTCCAAATTACCCAGGTGAAGCTTGATCTTACTATCCCCCTGCCTCAGCCTCCCAGAGTACTGTATCACCACACCCATCTGTCTTCTGAATCCTTGGATGTACATATCTCATTATGCATAATCCCTTTCTCAGTCCCATGTCAGGAGCCGTTCGTCTCTTGGTGGTTCCTGGGAGAAACTGGTGAGAGGATTTAGAAAATAAAGACAACTGATAACAGGTCAGGCGATGGACCATGCTTGATTGGCAAAGGGCCTCAGAACAACAGTAGGAGCATTTATTTATACTTTTGCAAAGTTACAAGACACAGTGTTGCCTAGCAACTAATAGCCAACAATGTCCAGTCAGAATGTTTTCCTCAATTCTGAGGCTGCTTGACTGCTTTAGGCAATGAGGCCTCATCCTGTCCTCCAACATAGGATAAAATTAGAGCTTCAGTGACTCCCAACAGTCCAATCTAAGAGTAAATACTGTATTTTTTCCTCTCAGAGGAAAACACCTCCACCTTCCCTCAGTCTTGTCCAGTCTTAATCATCATTCTTCCCCCAAGCTAGAGCAGTCAATTTCCTCATCTACTATATCTTTGTTTTCTACTATATCTTCTAATATTAATTTCCTATCCCCCAGACACCATCTCATCATACATTCTCCCTTTCCTTCTTACTCTCAGTCTCTACACAGGCACTTGACTCCCAAAATTAAAGAATAACTCAGTCATCCTCCCAGGCAGAAAGTGCAGCAACAACTCGATGACTACCCCTTATATTCTTTAAATGCTGCATCTAAGGTGACAGGTACACCATGACCATTTGAAAAGTGGCATTTCTCTTCCCAACCACTGTGACAGATTTTCTCAGCCATCTAGCCATGCCTGAGGTAGGGTAGATCAGTGGGATGAACATGCACAGAGTTTTAGAGTCAGGTCAACCTAGTAATGAGTATCAGTCGGTTTCATGTTGCTGTAATTAAATACCTGACTTAAGAAGATAAGAGAGATTTATTTTGGCTCATAGTTCTGGAGGGTCCAGTCTAATACTGAACAGCCCCATTGACGCCCTCTGGTGAGGGCAGCATATCATCAGGAAGCCAAAATTAGGATTAAACCCTCACATCACGAGCCAGGAAGCAAGGAACAGGTAAGTGGCATCACATGGTCCCTTTCAAGGGCCTGTTCTCAGGACCTCTTCCTTAGGCCTGGCCTAAGGACCTCTTCCAGGCTCTGCCTCTTTAAGGTTCACAGAACTTCCAAAGAGCAGCACCCCAGCAGCTTTGGAGGTCACTATTCATATTCAAACTATAGCAATGTCCTTCCCATTCCCATCTCCCCTACTTACCTTCAAATTTATCAAACATAGAAACCATGATCTCAGTCATCTTGACTCAGTCTCCAGTGCCCAGAGACAGGATTGAAGAGGAACCGTAGTTGCGGAACATGAAACAGCAATAACTGAAGGGGACATGAAGGTTGCATCAGACAGCACGGCGGTGGGTGCAGAGGCACAAGATTCTTGAGAGTGCCAGGAAATCCCTGGAAGGTGAGAGCAACTTAGTAATGAACAGAAGGGCAAAGGGGAAAGAATGATGCACAGTGATCCCGTGCAAAAGAAAAGCTAAGCAAGTAAGCAGTAGAATAATAGTCTCTGATACGTGGTTCTCCAGCCCTTTTTAATGTGTGAGACAGTTATATTTAAAAGTGAAATGATTCTACAGTGTTTAAATGGATATTTTAGTCATGAATGTTTTTATGTCAGTTATCCCTTTTGTTAAAAACAGTAGGAATTTTAAGCTTACTGGGATCAAGGGTAGGAAGTAGACAATGGAGAAGGGATTAAATACTTTAAAGAATATTGAGGGAACACATTCAGAAATAGAAGTCCCCGAACTAAAAAGCATTTCACTGTCCAAACAGAGAAAGGAAGCAGGCATCAGGAAAGCACCCTCTAACCCCATCAGAAGACTTAGAAGAAGGACTCCTCATTTTAGCTTTGTCCGTTTTAAATCATGAGAAATTTTACACACCAAAGGTTTTCCCACTAATTTTGGTGAATAAGTCTATTGAGAATTACAGAATGGAATCTGTGATGGAAGCTTCCCACATATCATTTAAACTAACAATGTTTGATCGACAATTCCACACTCTCCTGAAAGAGGAGGAACTTCTAACAGATGGAGACTGCTGAGATTTGCACCTAAAGCCTTCATCACAAGTTCCAACAGCCAAAAGGCCTTTGTCATCCCACAGAGGATGGGCTGAGATGACAGAGGGCCGTTATCAAGAAAAGCCAGCAGCTAATAAATAAGTCTGTTTGCTGGAAAAATGTGGTGCGCTTCCTCGGGTACTTGCTGTCCTCAGAGGAATAAAAGACAATTGTGTTACTTACTCTTAGCATGTCTTGACTTAGCATGTCTTCAGCCTAATAGATTCTGAAGGTAGAGTTGGAAATTCTTAATATTTTCCTCTCGTAACCTCTCAGTGACCTAAGGACCTCTCACCAGGCTATACTCTTGAAGGTTCTTAAAGATAAAGGTTCTTTAAACTCAGTAACTTAACATTTCCCCCAGAGTGGTGCTATTGGGAAGTGCAGTAAGTTAACCTCTATGTAATTACAGTGGGGCAAATTTTGTGATCAATCTCAACGTAAGTTTTCTTTGAAAAAAAAAAAAAAAAGATACATGATCCAAAGGAAAATGCTAGAAAATAATTTGCTTACTTATAGTTTTGAAAGAGCAGGACAGGGTCTTTGACAGCATAACATCTGGGAAAACTATACGGAAATCTTAGTTTCACTGCCTGTTTGGTCTCACAGAAGGCAGCTGGGCAGCTCCACACCATGCTCCCTCCTGGTCTCACACATTATGTTGACCACATCTCTGACCACATCCCTTTCTCTTGCCCTTGCTCTACTTTACATTGATTTGTCCATCGTGGCCCTAGGAGCAATAGGCGACTGTGTACATATGAATGTACCCAGATATGTATTCACCTACACCATCTAGGTTTGTGAGAATTCACTGTATGACATTTGCACAGTGAAATTACCTAAGACATATTTGTGCAAGTGTCTGTCCCCATCATTAGGTGACACATGAATATAACTTTAAAATAATGGCAGTGGGTAGTAAATTAAAGAGAAAATACGGAGGATTTTTGTTTTCTGCTTTTGTCTTTGAGGCAGAGTTTCACTTTGCAGTTCAAGTTGAACTTTAACTTACTTTGTAGCCCAGGCTGGCCTCAAACCCATAGTGATCCTCAGCCTCTTGAGTTCTGGGATTATAGGCATGTGCCAACACATCCAGCTTTGTTATACTTTTTTTAAATATATTTGGTTGTTACAGGGTCTCACCATGCAGCTCATACTCCCAGTGATCCTCCTGTTTTCAGCATCCGCAGCACTGGGATTACAGGTGTGCACCTCTACACCTGGACTCTGTGGCCAATTTAGCTGGCCCTGGGGGTGAGGCTGGTCCCTGTGCTTGCCTAAGTTTGCCTAAGCAGGCGCTTTAGTCAGATGAGCTATCTCACCAGCTCCTGTTGTGCTTTAACCATGATGTGTTTACTTGTAGGTTTATGTAAATTAATATTTAACAACTGTGCTTAGCTTTTGGCTTGCAAAATTCCTAAAAATATACTCCTGAGCTTTCACAAGCTAACGGGAGCTGTGCCCAGCCTGGCTTTCACTCTCCTAATCACTGCACCTAAAAGAAAGAGGAACTTTGGTGTCTTCCCAGCCTCCTGTACCCATCCTATACTTTCTTCAAAATGTTTCCCACCATCTGCCATGATGTTATGAATTGTATTTCTTTTTAAGTAATAATTCTTTTTAAAACTCTCCCTCATTCCGTTCCCTCTCACCCCAGTGCCTTGCCTTGGAACTGTTCTGTTTTTCCAGTTGCTCTTGGCTCTTTTTAGTAAAAATTAGACCAGTTCTTCTCTCCTCCATTTATTTCATCCTCACATTTTCTCAATTAACAAAGCAAACACTAAATCTTGCCCTGTTCAGAAGGAAGAGAGTAAAGGAAGCTGGAATTAATTTAAACATTAATACTTCTAAATGTTCCATATTCTATTAAACAGGATGTACTTTCCAAAAAAAAAAAAAATGAATAAATAACACGCACATTCATAATCAGAGGGAAAAGCTATGTTTTCCTTTTTTGTTTTGTTTTGTTTCAGTAGAATACTGAGTAGCTCTTTTGTTCATTTTGTTTTTTCTGAGTCAAGGGCTTGCTATGTCCAGATTGGCCTTGAACTTGATGTGTAGCTCAGGCCAGCCTCTCTTTTTTTTTCCTAATAAAAATATTGTGTTTACTTAGAAGCACTCAGAATATCAACAAAGCAGCTGCCACTTTTCTTTTTGCAATTACAGAGCAGTATTCCATTAACAAAAGGAGGAGAAATGGGGGGAGTGTAAATACTGGGGGAGGGTAATCTTCTTTGTGCTCTTCATTCTAATCCACTTTGTCCTCCTCCTCCTCCTCCTCCTCCTCCTCCTCCTCCTCCTTCTCCTCCTCTTCCTTTCTCTCGCTTTTCTCCGCTTCAGCAGCTCCCTTGCTGCTGCATAGAGCTTCCCTCAATGCCCTCTCTCCTCTGGTTGCACCTCCTCTGCTCAGGGTCCCCCCCCCC
>PVKA01049905.1:0-13002 GCA_004027165.1 Ctenomys sociabilis | reverse complement strand
CTTTCTTTTTCTATCTTTCTTTCCTTCTTTCTTTGCTTCTTTCTTTCTTTCTTTCTTTCTTTCTTTCTTTCTTTCTTTCTTTCTTTCTTTCTTTCTTTCTTTCTTTCTTTCTTCTTTCTTTCTTCCTTTCTCTCTTTCTTGCTTTCTTTTCTTTCTCAGTTTTCCTTTTTTTTTTGTCTTCTCTCCTTCCTCCATTCCTTTCTTTTCTTTCCTAAAGATCTTAGAGATTTAAGTTCTTCATAGTTTAATGAATGAGTCTTTGCTAGAAAGTCAAGCATGTTTTCCGACATAGATTGTTACATGAAAAGAAAGTAGGATAATGTCACCAGGAGCCATGTGAATTAGCACACAGTCTGCTTCATGACTCAATTTTTTTTCTTCAAAGATCTATCAAATTATTTGGAAATCTTCAGAACAGCAATGAAGAAGAGGGAAGTTTGAGAAGCCAAACCCTATAAAATGGAGCTTGAAGGATCTTTGTTCATAAGGCAAAGGATCTTTCACAAGGCAAAGCAACAATTTTGACTTCCACAGTATCATGCACCATGAGCACCTGTCATGGAACTGAGAAAAAATAAACACATAAAATAGATTTTCTTGCCAGTCTCATAGTAAGACAACACAGCCACAGCTACTGCAGTAATCTGAATTCCAGGATTTTAGGTTAGGTCTTCAGTAACATGAAGTCGGACAAATGGAAAATTATTATTTTTTCTCTTATATTTCCAGTCCTGTAGTTACATCATCTATTTAGAGCTCTATTTCCACCCTATAACTCTTTCTAACAGAACAGTTTCTTTGTAAAACATGGCTCCCGAGCAAGAAGGCAAGAGACAGCTCCAGATCTTGGGAAAAAAAAAGACATGGAGTGAGGTGGGGAATGAGTGAAATGGAAAGACGAAACAGAGAGAGAAGGAGGGAGGAAGTGATGGGAGAGTATAGCGAGGAAGAGAAAAAAGCTGAAGTGGAGGGAGGAAAAGAGAGCAAGCCTGAGCACCTACCTCATCAAACTGCTGCCTGAAATAACTCAATGGACCCTTGGCAATTATAAATGAAGGGGACAAGGTAACCGAGATTGGAGAACAGAGGTGGAAAACAATGAATGAAAAAATGCAACATTTAAAAAGAAACAAGTATTGAAATAGGGCAGACACATAGCATGCACAGACAAGAATATGAAAAGGTCAAGGGATATGTTGTAATCCATTTTCAAACAGTGTAGGGAACATGTAAAATGTAGTGCTGATTCTATCAATGGGGAAAAAGGTCAGATTGTAGCAAATTGTACAGGATGGATTTTAATATAACATTATTTTCTCACCATCATTCACTGTGAGACAGTACCTGATGCAGAATGACTTTACCATCAGTCTAGAATATAAAGGTCCAATAGAAATGGAAATTTCTCATTAATCAAAATAAATGAGACTTTATATCAGTGATATAAAATACATTAGCATATTAAATGTAAAATTATGTTTCCTTTTCACATGTATTCAAGAATATGTAACACACTCAGTCTAAAGTAATCAAGGTGATTTTTAGGTACCATAAGAAAGGTTGTGAGAAGTTTTCTGGACATTTCCTTTTCTGTAAAGTAAATTTTTACAACTCTTACTTTAGTTTAAAGAAGTTGGTAAACATTTCCCTGTCTCATATTAAGAGTAATGATAGATCTTGGGCTATAGCTTAGCAGCACAGCCCCTGCCTGGAAGGCACAAGGTCAATAGCTTGATGCACAGTACCAAAAAATAAAAAAAATAAAAATAATGAATAAAAATTTACTTCATGAGGTTATCACAAGGACTAAAACATTTTAAAGCACATGGGATATCTGATATGTAGGAATGTTTAATTACTATAGATTATACCTAAATGAGATTGCAGTTATTTAAGGTTGATAAAAGGGGAACAAATAACTTCCGAGAATCATTTTTGATTCACACTCCAGTACATCTCCTTTGAAAGTGGGTATTGTCTGTATGCATTGGTGTCTTTAATCACATTTTTTGATGTGAATGAGTGCATTCTTCAAAGCACATTTGTGGTAGAGGTGCCCTTGGGTGACTAAATCAAAGTCAGTGTAATTCCTTTCCAGGGTGTCAGAGGAACCTGCTATTTGATTTTAAGCCAATAGAATTTGAGAAATGTGAAAGGATGAACACTCCTGGGATTGTGTTGTGTCACATGGCAAAGGTAACACTTTGATGGCATTGAACTGCAGGAGAACATAGTTTAAAACTATGAGGTGTAGCCACAAAATACATTGTGTGTTTAAATAAAAACACTTGGGGTAAATACACATTACCATTATGCTCACTTAAAATAATTTCTTCAAACATGTGAGTCCCTTCATCCTCTCTACGAGCTAGAGTAGTTCTGGAAGTTCTTTATTGTGAGTCCTCATTGCGCATTACTGTGGGAGTAACTTGACTCCCTCAGTCTTTTCAAAACATTGACTTTTCATGGTTGTGGCAGTTTGGGGAAGAGCCACAAGTTTTCTGGTGGCAGACTCAATAAACAAGTTGCCCGAGAACCCACCATAATGTTTATGAGTCAGCATTTTCACTGGATGGATAAGATGCCAGTATTCAAATTTTTGATCATACCTCTTACAGATGCTCATGAAAACAGACTTCCAGAACTACTTCAGAGAGTACAAGAAATGGCAGGATAAGTGTGCTTCAAGTGGAGGGGAGTGTTTGGGGTAGGTTAATGATAGTGTCTCTTATATCGCAATACATTTTACATTTGTATTTCTTGAATCAAGATCCCACTTCACAGCCAGTTTGTGGTGGTGCACACCTGTAATGCCAGTATTTGGGTAGCGGCAGTAGAAGGATCCTTGCACATTCAAGACCAGCCTAAGATACAAATTGAGCTCAAGGCCAGCCTGAACTACAGAGAGAGACCCTGTCACAAAAAGGCAAAAAACAAACACATAAATAAATACAATAAAAGTCCACCTGACCTCAGAAATAATGGTGACCATCAAGAAAGCAACCAATAACAAGTGCCAATGAGCCTATGGGCAGAATGGAGTACCTTTTCATTGAATGTAAATCCCCTCATCCACTAATGAAATCAGTAGGAAGTTTCCTCAAAAGCTAAAAATTGAAATTCCATTTGAACCAGCAAATTGCCTTTTGGGTATCATCCCCAAAGTGCTAAAACCATCATCCACAGTATTGTACATTCACCTATATTTATAGCAATACAGGTCATAATAGCTAATCTTAGAATCAGCCTATATGCCCATTAACAGAAGAATGGATGAAACTGTGGTACCTGTACACAACAGAGTACTTCTCTGCTACAAAAAGATAATTTTGAAGCCTTTCTAGGAAGGCATATGCACCTTGTGACCATTATGGTAAGTGAAGTAAACCAGACACAGATGTTTGTACATCATGTGGCTTTCCTTATAGCACTAAATTCAATAAGGAAGAGGAGAGAAAAGAGAAGGGAAGAAAGTAATTGCATTCTAAGTATGGTTCTTTATTCTTCTTATATTACTTTATAAAGAACATGAAGTAGTGAAATAAAAACTTTAGAAATGATGCAGAATTTCATTAAATAAAATAATAGGAATTTCACAATGGATGCTGTAGTACATTGAATGATGTTGCCTTTAAATGAGTTGTTTAGGATGCCAGATAGAAATGTGCAAAATTGGTTTGCAAAAGTTTTAAGAAATTAAAAGAGAAAAGTAAGAACAAAAGAAAATTTTAAGCATCCATTTCTCCTTACAAAAGATCAGCAGAAATTGGGAGCACAATTATTCTTCATATATGCATAAATACATCCTTTTGTCCTTCCTTTATCCTTTTCCTCATCCTGGTTTTTCCTCACCTATGAACAAATTCTTTCCCTTTCACAGTATGTATTGTACCTTTTAGATTTTATTTGCTCTTTCAGGTTCTCACACTAGCAAGACAATACAATGCTTGAACATGTTTGTCTCATTTATTTCATTTACCAATACAGTATCTATTTATCTACAAAATCCTAAAATTTATCTTTTTTATAGATGAATAATATTCTGTTGTGTAAACATGCCACATCTTTTTATCTATTTCTCAGTGGTTGGTATTTGGGTTGTTTCCAAGATTTACCTATGACAAATTGATCTGCTATAAACATGGCTGTACATATATCATTATGGTATGAGGGTTTTGTTACTTTTGGAAAAAAATGCCAAAGAGGGGTATAGCTTGCTTGAATGGAAGCTCCCACCTTAGCTTTTTGAGGAATCTCCATACTGATTTCCATAATGGTTGTGCCAGCCTGCACCCCCACCCTATTTCTGTTCTTGGTGTGGTTTTCTCTAATGCGCTGTGAGAACTCACACTGCAGGATTTATACTTCTTTGGATATGTTGAGGTCTTTATTGCAGTTATCAGTACGGTCTATTTGAATGAAAGAGAATTAAAATCCCAGAGTAGGAAAATCCATGAAGATAGAACGTAGCCCAGTTGTTTTGCAGATTTATGATGGAAGGGATCAGAAGATGAGCACTAGTTGGTAGAGGACTTTGACTGGGGATGACAACGCTGGTCTAAGTTTTGTTGTAGTTGTGGTTGTACAACGTCAATGTCCTTGAGTCTACTGGATGTCACATGTTATATCTGCAAATCATGTAGGATGTAGATTTTTGATTTAATAACTTTATCTTCTTTAAAGATTAAATATGCATTCACAGTGTTTTTGAACACACTTTGTGTTAGTGTGACACTGATCCCTTTTTTGGATTAGAAGGGCTAAGTTGCCACTCTGTGAAATGGCCCTGTGGTGAGGAACAGAGAAGTGTGAGACATGGTATGTTGGGTTGACTGACAGCTAGCCAGATAGTAGGACTCCTCCTACAACCTCTTGAAGATGAATTCCACCAACATTTGAGTGAATTTAGAAGTGTATTTTCTCCAACTGATACCTATGGGGATGGAGCCCTTAGTGATACCTCTATCGATTTAGTCAGATGCTAAGCAGTGGTTTTAATTACTTCATACTTGATTTCAGTGTGTGTGTGTGTGTGTGTGTGTGTGCTTCTGACCTACATCTCAACTAACAGTCTACCATACAGCTGAGCCTAAAAAAGAGAGTTGATTCCAGCTATCACTGTGACTGTTAGTTCCAAACGAGCCTCTGAGCAGATTCTTGCTTCCAGACAAAGCTCGTCTGTATGAGAAGTCTCTTCTTTGGTTGACACATATCTGCTCCAACTGTTTAATTGTTCATCTTTTGTGTTGCCACAAAGTACCTGATGAATAGAGCTTGGTAAATAACAATCTCTATTTAAAAACTAACAGAATCTTTGAATTTGTGAGTAATTGATTATATATTGTTTGAATTAAGCAGGATTTGTAACCATTGTTAATTTCCTATCATTTTATTTTAAAAATCTATTTCATTCTTTTTGTTTTTATCTTTACAATAAAAAATGATAAAACATATATTGTCCACTCATGGGACAAATTTGCTAGATATATGTAGTCAGGAGAAAATGAGGATCATTTACATAAATAGTTCTAAAATGCATTCATTTTCCAACAACACTTTCACAGCAGGAGTAGAATAAGAAGGGAAGTGATGTTATGACACCCAGAATAATACAAAGGTTTGCAACCTTGTGTAACTGTGTCCTATGACTTGTGACTGTGGAACCTTTCCCAAACTTCCCCATTCAATATGCTTCTTCATTAGAAGGCTACTCTAGTAACTATCACTGCAAACCTTTACTCTATTATACGTGAGTTTATGTTTATTTATTTGGGTTTTTTTTTTTTTTTGTAGTTTTTTAGGACAAGGCCTATAGGGTCTCACTATGTAGATTGGACTCATTGTGATCTGCCTGTGTTCAGCTTCCAAAGAGCTGGAATTATAGGCACGTGTCACCACGCCCAATCTCAGTCATCATCTCAGGCTCAAGGATGGCATAGTATGCCACAGGACCCTGGCCCCTGCATCTGCCTAAACAGGTGCTTTAATATGCTGAGCTATTTGGCTATACCTCACATGTGAATTTAGAAAACTCTCATTGGTAATGGCTTTTTTTCTCCCTTGTGACAACCAAGCTTTGAATCCTGAATATTTGCAACCTATCTGATTGAGTCTAAAGGATTTACTTCTCAAACATTTCTTTCAGGTTTTATGTTTTAAATATTTTATTTTAAGAGAATAAAACAATAAAAATTAAACGCTAGAAACAATACAGAATTTCACTAAATGAGATCATATTGCACTATTGAAAGGAGCAATTAATCCTTAAGTTTTTGACAAATTTTGCATTATCGTATCTGGTAATTGAACAACTAATTTGAAGACAGCAATATTCAATATAACAATGATTGTTGGGTTCCAAATATATGTTTCATTAGCATGTTCCTGAGTAAGAAATTTGGATTGGCTGGGATTTAAACCTGAGCATCCATAGATGGCCTTTTTATGTGACTGGTGTTCTCCACAAGATGGCATGATTATGTGGAAGAGAAGACTATGAGAGAGGAGGGCCTGACAGTAAAGGTTTTAAGAGAACACGGTGTAAGGCACAAACTTCTGGAGTACCTTCCAGAAGTAATTTCAAGGTGACTTCCAGGTAATTTCCAGGTAATTATTAATTGACTCTTTACCTTATTCTATTGGTTCTAAGCAACTAAACAGTCAGCCTGCAGTCAACAATGAAGGACTGAACTCTAAATTTTGAGGAAGAGAACAGAGTAGAAGAGTATGTTGAATGAGATACCAATTGATGGTGGACAATGCAGAAAATGCATCTTGCTGCACGTGCATTAACACTCTGTATAAAGCTTTGGTGCATATTAAGCATCTTAATGAAAAGCTAGAAGGTGGATGTGGTAATATTTCTTCCAGCCCTAGGAGAATAATGTAATTAGTCACTGTATCCCTAGCTTGTGTACTGTGACTCTGCAAGGTTTGACTTACATGAACTACATATGGCTGACTGGACTCCAGGAACATATAAGCCACAGCGGTATCTAAAAGCAATTTCGCTACTTTTGGTTCTCTTATGTACTACAAGACTGCTGTAATGGTAATTAAGTTGATGGATAAGCATTAGCTTAATCTGATTTCTCCTAGAGCACATAGAAATTTATAAAAGATAAACAATAGGGAATAATATCTCTACTACTACAACCATATATTATATAAGTAAAATGTTAGGTTGAGGTATTACATAGAGAAAAATCTCTCTTATTCATCCAACATTTTTAATTTGTGGGCTTAATTTCATTACTTGAATACATTAAAGTATTAACAGACACTTATTTCAAAAATATAAATTATCTTTTTACAACTTCCCACTTAAAGGTGCTTCACAGCCCAGAGACTCAATTTGATCAATTTTGTATGTGACTTTACAGCTTGGAAAGTATTATGAACCTGCAATTATTTAAAAGTTTTAGTGATATGCATATATTAGCTTTACAGATATTACCATCCAAAGTGTAATTCTTTCAGTAATATGAGTGCACAGAAAGAAATTACTGATTGCAGTAATTTCTAAGAATGCTTAGACTGGTTTTTCTGATATTGGTTGATTAGTTTGTCATATAAAAAGTTATTTTTGCAAAAATTATTGCCCTGGACAAAATTCCAGACAAAAAGTTTAAAAAGGATAAGAGAAATCACAGTGAATGCAATGAAGAATTGAAATTTCTAAATAGTGAACACTTTAACTACAACTGCTAAGCAGCAACAGATGTATTTATCCACGCATTTATTTAGAAGTTACCTACAATAACACAGTATTAGTTTTAATATTATACAATCTAATCTTTATGTATGAAATACATATGAGACTATAATTTCCCAAACATATATTCGTATTGTTTAATTTATACTTGTGATTTTTATAATAACAAGTAATATCTTTTATAGAATTGGTTCTGAGATGGGGATAAGTCAAATTAAACTATTACCTGCCTATTCTTTGTTCTTCACAATTTGCTTTCAATGCATTATTAGAATGTATTTCTCAACTCTGCTCCACTTTAGGAAATTTATATAATATTTATCTAAATAAGACAGATACCATAGAAAATACTTAGCATAACAAAAATTGAACCAAGAAAATTCATGGTACAGCTAATGTCAATTTTCTGTAAGAGCTGCTTAGAATGTCAACAATTTAAAGTTTACCTTATTTCTGCATCATGGATTGAGAGAAAATTATTCATAAAGTTAGAATCACAAGAAGGCATTAAACAGAGAAAGTGTTCAAGTAATGTAACTAATGAGCTAATGTATGTATATGATCATGCTAAACATAGGAAAAATATTGCATGAGTGCTAGAACTTGAATCCTTAAAATTAGAAATGCAGTGAGGTGGAGGACAGCCTTAGGATGGTGATGCCAGGCAGGATGATAGGAATTTCCTGAAACTTTTAGGTGGGCTGATTCAAATTGCTACAAATTTTAATTTTGCTGCTTGAATGGAGGTTTAGGTTAGAGGCTTCTTTGAATGACAGTATTTTCTTTGGGAAAGATAAGCACACAATTATAAAGAGAAATCATCTTCTGCAAAGGGTTGAATCATTAACTACCCACACGGACAGAGACCTAACTACCCACACGGTCAGAGCCCACTAGTACTGGTCACTGGATCAGTGAGAGATGCATGCAGCTGAAAGACACCGGACCGAGGGGTGAGGCAGTTACGCCAGATGCCTGGATGAAGTCACACGTTAGAAGGAATGCTGATGCTGAGGTGCCCAGAGTCCTCCATTAGCAACCACATTTTCATCCTGCCGCTTTTTTTTAAAATTTTTTATTTTATTTTATTTTATTTTATTGAACTACAAATGTCAATCAGACAGTTTAAAGACACCTTAACAAGACAGATTCGACAAATTAATACATTGCAAACTGTTTTCATAATGTTTTGGTATTGTACAAGGTGCATACATGATATTATATTTACAGATATTATTTTAGCAGATATCTCTTATCAGTGAATTAAGTGTGTAGCTGCTTACTTATCTTATTTTTTATACCTGAATTATATCAAAAATTCAATAATTATTTTCCTAGTGGATGACCATAGTACTAGAAGCCGACATAATATCCTGTCCAACCACCATTAGTGCAGATCTTGCCTCTCAGGACTATGTAAAAGCACAGCGTTATCTATCCCAACTGTACTGTCCATACACACACATCATGATTCTTCCTTTTTATACCCCTTCCTTTGTCTACACCTGTCAAAGGTGGGCACTCCATTGTTATTCAACTAACTTAGGTGCTTGAACTCGACAACACAATCCAACACAGTCCAGCATTCCACAACAATAGTGAGTTATTCAAAGAAGTTGTCGACCATAGCCATTTACAGCTCAGCTTAATATTATGGCCCCACGATGTATACTTCATTTTTATACTTTTCTGCTGGATGGTTGAAGTTCTATAGTGTGCCTGGGGAGAGTCACATGAAGAGAAAGCTTTCTCTCAAGCTCTCACAGAGAGCAAACTGGTCAAGCATTGGCCGTGACTCATCCACATGGATGACACAGGCAAAGGAACTACAGAATAATGTACAGGACTACAAGATAAACCCTGAGTGGACTTCACTGACCATATAGGAAATATAAAGTTCATGTGTTGGTATATAAGTCTTGCTCTATCTGGGTCTTAACCATCCTGCCGCTCTTGTCATCTAAGCTTAAAATGTTAACGAGAGTTGAATTCTGCTCAAGAAATTTTTAAACTTTACCTTTGTTACTTAATATGGCCATCAAACCATTTCTTAATCTTAAAATATGGCACTCATGATTAATGACCATATTTTTCACATTGTGCACTAAATTTTCCCTTGTATATTTTTAGCAAAGTACAAATAATTATGTGAAATAAAACGTAAAATATGTGAATATGCACATAAAATTTGCTAGAATTCTCTCGAATGTTGCACATTTAATTTTAGCAGAAAATACATTAAGGTACTTACCATTGCTTTGCCTTTTATAAGCAAAACTAATTGAGTAAGTTCTAGATAAATTGGTATTTTCTAAAACCAGTATACTTACTGAGAAAAGTCATCATGTAGAATCTTTTAACTTGTATACTGAAGGAAAGAATGGGTTTTGTGGTATAAAAGTGCAAGAGATTTTAAAACATTGGATTTCATATTTATGCACCAGAACTTTTTTTTTTCAAAGCCATGCATATTTTAGACATGGGAAAAGACTAGAGGGGCAAGCCTTTATTCTTCAAGGCTTCTTAGTATTTATTTATTTTTGGCTTCAGGCTAAAGAACAAAGCTGAGTAAATTGAAGTACTTGAATGAAATTGGAAACCAGTTGTCCACAAGATTTTTATTGTTAGGCTTAACTTGTATTACAAAATCTCACCATATTTTTATTTACTCACAAGTATAAGTACTGCATTATTCAATGGTCTGCTTCACGGAGGAAAATATGGGTAATAGAAAAGAAAATAAGTGTAATACAAGTGCTGATTTAGTCTTTTTACCTGCAAATGGGCCCTCTATTCTCCACAAAAGAGACCTGCCTTTTCAGGGTTGGCTTAGGACAATGTTCAGGAACCGAAACAAATCTACCTGATTTGCTTGCTAGTATGCACATGTGCATTTGGATTACCCTGAGCAGATTATGTGTTGTAGGAAGTGTGCTTAATAGATATGATTGAAGTGAACTGAAATGTCAGTAAGGACTGAGGAAACACTTTTATACGCTTTCTGAAATCTTTCACTGGATCCAGTCTAGAATTTATTTCCAATTTTTCTCTATCATTGCTTCCATGTATCTGGGCAATAAGCAGTATCATAATCAATTGTTGATATTTCTATGAACATGTAAAAACACAAAGATAAGCACACAGACAGATCAATAGGGAGATGATTCATTAATGATAGATATTCCATTACTTTTTTCAGGTGGCTCTGCCTTCATCGTCATTTTCATAAATATAAGCAAGATTGCTGTCCCCTTCATAGTGTATAATACATAATTCCTAAAATTTAGTTTGCTATTTGTGATTATCCATATAGAGGTGTAACATTTCTTTCTAGTTCAGTTTGTACACATGTGTGGATTTTATACTCCTGTATTGTTATAAGAAACAATTCTACTATTCTTTGTACTATAGGTCAGAATTTTGTTCCACAGAATTTTGTTCCCAAAATTTCCAGTCATCCTTTTTCAGTGCACAAATCCTGTACTCTGCTTCCTGGTGGATTGTTTCTTTATTTTCATTGTTTTCTTTATTCTCCTAGTCTTTTTTAAATTGTGGATATGTATAATAAAATTTACTATTTTAACACAAATTCTACTCGTAGAATTCACGAGTAGTGAGTGTACATGCATTTATGTGTAAACATTACAACAATCCTTTTCATTGTCTACAATTGAAACTGCCCTCATGAAGAAAGAGTAACCCCCATGTTCCCTCATTTTATTTCCTGGTATCCACCGTTGTATTGTCTGTTCCATTAATGCTGAGTATTCTAGGTCATCTCCTAGATATGAAATCGTGCATTTGCTCTATCACATCTGGTTTACTATTAGTTTACTATAATATCATCAGGTTTCCTGTGCATTGTTTGACATTTCAGAATTTCTTCATTGTAAAAGACAAATATGCCAATGTACATATGCACACAATATTTTATCCATTGTTGAATTGGCCATAAGGCTGTGCATATATACACACAGTTTCATTGCACAGTTCAGGCTCACAGTGATCCTCCTGTCTCAGTCTCCCCAGTGCTGAGATTATAAGCATGTACCAACATGCCTGGTTTCAGCTGATATGGCATGTGAAGCCAGAGATCATACTCAGTTCCTAGTACTTTCCAGACAGGCGCTTGTGGCACCAAGCTATCTCCTGAGCCCCTTTACTGTTTATCTTTATTTTTTAAAATTTTTTGGCAGAATCAGTGATTAAACTCAGGCCCTTGCACTTGCCAGGGAAATGCTTATTCTACTGAGTCATCTTCCCTGTCCCCCCTTTGCTGTTTATTTTTAAAAATTATATTATCTATAACTCTAATTAGTGAATAATGGATCTCTCCAAAATGGAATAATTTATAATTAATACTTCAATCATCTTATTTATACCTACCTGTCATTGAATAGTACTCTTTTTGGAGATTATGCTTGCTTGAATCTACTAAAATTGGGGAAGTTAAAATTAATTTCACTCTTTAAGTGAAACACATTTGTTATAACAAATGTTTAGCCAATGTTTTTTGGAAAAAATCACTACATTTTTGCTATTCATTTAAAACAGGAATTAATACTAAAAGTTATTGAGAAATATCAGGTGCTAAATGTAACAGAGTACCTTTAAAATCATGTTGTCTTTATTATTCTGACCTCTTATAGAAGCACTTTCAATTAATCTTCTCTACAATTTTGAATGCTCTTGTGCATGTATTGAGTATTATTTATCATAATATACTTATTATCTTAAGGACATTTATTATATTTATAAGTGACTATTATATTTAACTGTTTAATATTTGGTCAATATTGCTGTCCAACTTTTATGTGATGAATTATTTTACACACATGGATTAAAAATTAATATTTCAAAGTAAGTGTATATTGAATGTCATTTAAATAATATATAACATATTTTAGTAAGCTTGGTTATTTCCCCTGGAACTTCTATTCACATGATCTAGCATAGTCAAAATTCAAATAAAGTTCTTGAAATCCACAAAAAAGATAAATTACAAATGGTTCATTAGGTCTTTTCTGGCAGGCAGAAACCTAATATAGTGCTAAAAGTTTTGATGACAACATAGAACTTGTCACAGAACCATGCACTCACTATTCCTTACAATCATGACAAATGTGGAATGGAAAGCTTACTCTAAGGTCTATAAGCTGAATATGCAGAGTAATCTTTAGTTGGCAGCAATGTATCAAAATCCACTTACCATGGAGTTTATATGAGAAAATTCCTAAACCACATGAAAGTATTTAGGTGCCAGCAAGATAGCTCTGTGGATTAAGCAC